>OOFC01009535.1:10884-27719 GCA_900323345.1 Pseudochromis fuscus
CGAAACGGGAACTTGGTTGTGAGGAGCATGTGACTTACACTTGCCCCGAGTGGCTGCATTATTACTACTGTCCTGGCTGCCGACGAGGGAGGGATGGCACAGGGGTCTCCGGGCGCTGATGTCGCATTCGGCCGACCAGAAGGAGTCCTCTCCTTTGCTGCTGCTGCTGTGGAGTGCGGCGGGACGGTGGTGATGCTGATGCTGATGCTGGTGCTGGTGCTGATGCTGATGGTGGTGCTGACTTCTCCGGCTCTCTGCTGTGTGCTCAGGGAGGTGTGTCGGTCTTTTCGCCGCCGAGGAAGATGATTTCAGTAAGGAGGTTGTGGAATCAGATTTTGGGAAGGAGGCGCTCATTGCGGCGGATCTGGTCGAGTCTGTCTCGGTGCCTTGTTCATCGACATCATTTGCCGTTTTCTCTCCATTGTCGACACATATTCTCCTCCAGCAGAGCCTGGCTGCGTTAAGTTGAGCTACATTTCACCACCTGATTGCTGTGCGGCAGCGCGGCCGGAGCGCGCACAGACAGCGGAACAGAGGGGCACACACGTCACGTCACCTTTTCATTGATGTGGATGTTTGTCTCTGGCACCGTGGCAATGACGTGGGCGTGGAGGGTAGTAAGAAAAAAAACTTTACAGGAGTAAAAGAAAATAAAATCATCACCCCGAATTTGTTTGGGATACTTAATACTGACGACTCAATATTGACGACTTGATCCTGTAAACATAAAACAATATCCAGCTGAGCACTGAACTGTGTCCTACTAAAATTAAAAATAAAAATACATTTTGAAAAGTCCAAGCTCTGAGATGTTTTTTCAAACCCACACACACAATAAATTGTCCAACACGTTTCATCCCCCTTTTCCCAGGAGGATAAAATCTTTACATGGAGGTGCAAGATTCATACTGAGTAAAATGCTGTGTGTCTGGCTGCACCAATCACGTTGAAATAAGCCAAATAAACTACTCTGCACAAATCCTGGCACCACTGATGGGCACTTCAGTCCATCAGCCCAAACTGGCCTTGAATCGTTTTTATTACATTTCTGTACCTACCTGCTTATTATTGTTTAAAACTCCACCAGCCATATCAATCAATGCATATTATTCAAATGGTATCTGTTAAATCTTTAAATTTGTCATCCCTCCCTGCAGTCTTTAAGCACACACAATAACTATTTAACTACTGCATAGCCTACTTTAATAATTCAACAACTGTACCACTGTTACGTAAAAATGTTGTGGCCATAAAACATGCATTATACAAGCACTGAGGTCTATCCATTACTGTGTTACTGGCATCAGCCTCTCATCAACTTGTGCCTCTGACCACCACAGCTATGCTCCAACATGAGGGAAACTGATTTGAAACTTTAAAGACATAGGCTGCACATTGTAGGGATGTATATTAACCTGTTTGTATGGTGTTTTTTTATATATAAACCCATAAACCCAAGAGTAATGACAATGCTACTGTTTTTATTTGATGTGTATTATTGCCTCATTGCGTTTCATATCCTCCAGAGGGAATGCAGGTCTGATAGGAAGCAGCTGTTATAATGAGAAAACAAAGCAGTGAAAACCTGCACCTCCTTGTGCTGCTACTGTACTTCTGGATGGAAAGAGGTAACGTTTGACCACTTGGATATTGTCTGGTATTGTATATTTTCTATTAAATATATAATCAGTGCTAGAGTGGCACTTCCAAGACTTGAGTGTAGTGGGGTGTGAAGTGTACCTCTGGATTCAGATCTGTGATGTTTGTGTAAAAGTGAGAATTCTGACACCAGCTGGTTAAATAAGATACTCGACCATTTATTAAATGTACAGAAATACTGTTCAAAATTCACACAAGGATGTGTTAAAGGACAAATCCTTAATCCAAATGTAAACAAAATGGCTCCTCTATTGTATGCTGTACATGTAAAGCAAATGCTTTGGGAATGATAATTTTCATAGTCTAAGGTGGATTACCAGCACTCTTGATTTTTAAACCTAATTATGGACAGCTCAATGTGAGTGTCAGTGTCATCCGATGTTGTAAACAGCTCGTAAATAATCATACCATTGTAAACATTAGAACTGAATAAATGTGTATCTTGAATTGCAAAGCAGCTGAAGATTCATTTTCAGGGCATTTTAGACATATAAATATATATCCATGAAGTGCTGTTGAAGAATTAAGGGTTCTGGCTTTAATAATGGATATTGAGGTGGCGCAAAATTACAGTGATTTAAAAAATAAAATAAAAAAAGAAACATCACAGAACAACAGAGACAGTACTTCATAAACATTTTACAGAATATACAAATTGAATCTATCAAAATGATTCCAACGTTGGCTTTTTGAAACAGAGAATGAAATGTAATCACTTTAGCTATAAATCAAGACAACACAATAGTTAAAGCATCGAAGTCAGTCTTTTCAAAACATCTCAGATCATTCAGTTTCTTTTTTCACCTCAACCATATTTACAGAAATACAAACCTCATATCAAACGCAACCAAATTACAAGAGTTTAGTAAATTTACCAAAAACGCTTCATCTCCACTGTTACAGCACAGGCCGACTCACACGATTTGACCTAAAAATGTGCTTATCTAACCATGTCTTGTGAAAGCAGGACTGATTTTCATAGGGGAGCACAATAAACTACCACACCAGCAGGAGTCAGGACAGAGACATTAGCTGCGTCTGTAAACATTCATATCATGATCGACATTGGACCTCGGTTACCAAACCACATGTAGATCAACCTGTTTGCCTTTGTATTGATTAGCACAAGAACATTTCTGGCTATCATAATGCTGACATTGCACTTTTTGTTGAGATATAACAGTTTCTGATTTATTCAGAACGCCACTGAACCCGTGCATCCTGAGCTCAAAATCAGACTTAAGTAGCTCCTGCATTGCTTGTCATTGTGTAGTAATGTCTGAATCTGGCTTGACGTGTTTATTAGAACCTTTGCATCTTATGCTAACAAGCACTGATGGAATAATTCCTCTACGAATAACGTGAACATTAGTTATGCTGTGGCTCATAATAAGCATGATACAATCATCGATAATATGTCAACATTCTGTAAGCAGCAGAGTTTCCAGTCATTCAGAAAAAATGTAAACAGCCTAAAGTTTGTCCCACATGTAGCAGTGTGTGTTTCTGAAATTAAAATTGTGCAATCCTCCCAACAATCGTGTCTTAACTTGAATCTAAATTTGAAACGTGACTGGATGTGTTGAGCAGTACAAAAAAGTTAAAGTACCAAATTTCTTAGCCCTTGTGGAAATGTGTTTCATGTTGCTCTTTATGTGCCTTTCTGACGCCCTGCGAAGAAGCTGGGGCTCAAAAATACTCACCCGAGGACTCCAGTTCATTTATAGCTGTTAGAATAAATTGGCCTATGGATCCATATATGCTGTGAAGCCTAACAGCAACAGAGTGACGCTATATGTTTAGCAAAGAGCAAGTTAGCACATCTGTTGTATCTGTAATCAGCTCACTGTTGTTTTAAATGGTGGTCAAAATAAATATGATATGATCTGTACATAGAATCTTATAAATAAGTGGCTGGAGGTTAGAGGAAAATGTAAATGTGACGAAATGTATTTGGTAGGAACTGACTGCAGGGGAACATTTTTATCATTCAATCACATCATTCGTCTATATGCAAATAAACATTCAGTGATTCAAAATGGAAAAAAAACAAACAAAAAAACGTAACAAATAAGCTGAAATGCCCCTGCCATGGTATTTATACACATCAACACACAATAATACCATGAACTATTGTGCACCTACTAAGTTCCAAGTACGCACTTTTAAGTATGGCTGCATTTCACACAACTATACAGGCAAAAACGTGATTGATAAAAGAGGCCCAATGTTTGGTCATCTGCTAAGAAGAGTTATGAGCAATACTGTATGAGCCAGAGAATATGTACACAGTGAGTGTGAGAGCTGGTCTGGAGGCAGAGATAGTATTGCTCCCCGATTCTACAGACACTTCCCTTAATGCCATCTGTCTCTAGCTTGGACATGGTTTCTCTCTTACACCTATTTTCCTTCCTTGTCCTCTAAACGGCCCGGAGTGAAAATGTAGTCCAAGGCTTGTCTCTCAGCAGCGGCCACGTTGGGGTGCCACAGGTCCACCATGAAGACCACTCTGGGGCCGTCCTCAACGCCACCTACACACACAGAAAAACATTTTGTCATCTTCTTGAACTCATACCTATATCAGACTCATTAAAAGACTCTCCATTTTCTTTAGCTATTGGATTATGCCACTTTTAGGTCAATCCTCTTTCTTGGAATGAAATAAACGGCACAGTGCAAGAAAAGATTCAGTTTTAATCCCTTCTTACCCTCGTGGAAAGCCCTGTGGAGGAAGGAGTCGTCAAAAAGCAGACAGCTACCCTCAGACCAGCACTGTGGTTCTCCACCAACTACAAGCTCACAGGAAGGGGGCACTCTGAGACCTAGCAGAGAAAAATATCAAGTGCATACATGTGTCATTACAGACCTTCACATGTATTTTAGTGTTGCTATCCAATCCTTCATGTGCTATACAAAATGCAGCTCTCAGACTGTCCTGCATTGTTACAGTGTGCTGTTTTAAAGAGTCTTACCAAAGATCCTGCCAACAATAAACATCACTATTTATAGTCATCTCACAGAGTACAGATGGAAATAGAATCAAAGCTCAGGTGTAGTGAAAACAATACAATATTTAACAAAAGACAACACTTCAGCCTCCGAGACTCAGGAGAATTCAGGATTTCTGCAGGAGCTGATTCACTGTGTGGCTCCTCCTCCCTGGTTATATATGAATGTTACTGAAATCATCTGCTATGGAGTTGAATTAAATACACACTGAGCCTCATCAGCTTCGGTTCACTAGACTCTCTTACCCAGGTGGCAGCGCAGCCTGACATTTGTTGGACCGTAATGCTCAGTGATCAGAGCTCCAGGCGTCAGCACAGAGAAGCAGGCGTTTCCGAACACGTTGTTGGCGATGAAGGTGCGCAGCTGGCCCAGCACCCTCCAGGCCCGGGGACATCTCCTGACATTAAGAACCAGAGGAGTGCCTTGGTTGACCAGGTAGTAGGTCCACCACTGCCCACGAGGAGTGCTGTTGGCTTTCCAACCTGGTGGGAGTGCG
The DNA here is from genome assembly GCA_900323345.1 of Pseudochromis fuscus. Taxonomy (NCBI): domain Eukaryota; kingdom Metazoa; phylum Chordata; class Actinopteri; family Pseudochromidae; genus Pseudochromis; species Pseudochromis fuscus. Next base: position 16,049 of record OOFC01009535.1, read on the forward strand.
GAGCCACTGCGGGCCGGAGGTTGGTGGTAGATGCTCTCGAACTCAGCCAGAAGGGCAGGGAAGCTCTGCTCAAGCAGCTCCACGTCATGTCTCTGTACCTCTCTGGAGAAGAAAGGGGCTGATGGCAGATCGGGGAGAAAGAAGACTTCCGGTCGCTGAATGGTTGGCCTGCTGTTAAGATATCGGCCTTGGTCACGGACTCCTTTGTGCACCCTGCCCATACCTGACCAGGTGTAGCGCTTGGCATAATCCTGCAAGCTGTGATAAAGCCTCTGGTTCAGACTCTCTCCAGCGCTGGTACAGCGGAAGCACTCCGATGACTGACAGAAAGCAAAACCATTCTGCTCTTCCAACATTGATCCATGCTTCCCCTTCCCCCGGCCACGACAGTCTGAACTCATGAAGCCCCCCACCACCCCACCAATCCGGCCAGGCCCAGCCAGATACCTCCCACGCAGAGGGCTGGAGCCGTGCTCCCGGCCCACCCTGTAGCAGTACCACATAAACAGCAGGAGCACACACATGGCTATGGCAAAAGCACAGATCTCACACTCTCTTATAGACTGCATCCCTCCAGCCACCATCTCCCTCACACTCTCTAGTGACCACTCCATTTTGGCTGGTTTCTGGATTGCTGAATCTGACACAAAAAGAAAAGTGCTGATGAAGGATCACTTAACGCGTCTTTTCTCGACAGTGATTGAAAGGGGCCTTAAACCACACACAGGGTGTTAGTGAGTCTAGTGTCAAGCAGCTCTTATCGCCCCCCCTGATGTGAACAGTCTGCTGATTTGATCTGACACACTCGCTCTTCAGTCCTAACATTTCAGCACTCTGCATTGAGGGAAGGTTTCTCCTTGCATGATGTCTGGCTGTGCGGTATTTGTGCTGCTCCCTTTCTCGTTCTTTCAGACGAATGCAGACAGACACCGCGCCTTTGGGTTATCTGTTCTCTGAAAAACAAAGACAGAGGGAGAGAAAGGGGGATGAGATGACAAAAGGATGCTGTAACTGATATTAGGAGGACGCTGTGATTGATATTAATACTCCAAACTCTATTTACTGTTAATGTGTCCCTCTGATGCAGGTATCATTACACCAGGCTTTGTGTCTGTTAAACACATTTTCCTCCTCAGAGTTTGACAGCAAATTCCCATCCTGTATTCACTGCATGTAAAACACACCTGATGGAACTCACCCACACACAGTAGACTTCAAAATGACTGCACCCCTTGTACACACACACACACACACACACACACACACACACACAGAGTTAACACAATTTGGAATTCAGCTTTACACACACACACACACACACACACACACACACACACACACACACACACCCCTGTACTGCACTGTATAAAACCATGAGTCATGGGCACATTGCTGCATTTAACATAAATCTACCTCTTTTGTATTTTTTGCGCACCACGCACACAAGCGCGCGCGCACTGAACACTGAATTATGTAAACGTAAACAGTGTTGAAACCCACCCACATTTATAATTGGCATTCATAGGTTCCTCAGCAGGAGCTGCATAAATGGATCCTAAGGGCGAGGGAGGGGGGAGCTGTAGTCTGTGAGATCGTATGCTGCTGTCTAAGTATAAAAAAGGCTGGATTACATGAGTGTGATTATATAATGATAATGGACCGGCAGCCAAAACGCGAGGAGTGCAATGCGTCAACTGTGATCAGAACTCCACGATGCGCCCTCACCAAAAATGGTCGGGTAATCCTGCTCCAATAGATCCTCCCCTACATCCTGTCTGACAGCATCAAGACGCCCCCACATCCCCCCACACTCCCGCTGCTTTTCGGACAGACTGGCCATCAAACCCAGCCAAAGAAGCCATGTAAAATAAACACACACACACCTACTGTTTCCATGTAATGTGACCACCAAAGCTGCTGCCACCAGGGCCACGCTGCCACACAAACTGATGACCAAAAAAAAAAAAACTGATGAGCTGTATTGTTCAATAAACCTCGGTAAACAAGCAGATCGCAGTGATCGAGCTCATGTTTCCTTTGTCAGATATAATGTGGATGTTTGGTGCGCTGATTCTGGCACAGGTTTGCATCCATACCTACTCAACATTCATGACTGTGGCCAGTGGAGAGGAGAGGCGCACAGGTGTTTCTCCAGGCGAAGCTGCGCACCACTGCAGTGCACAAGGTAGACGGATATCACTCGCCAACATCATAGGAAACAGCTCCAAAATGCACAAAAGAAGTCCTAACTGAGATCGACAAGCACCGCACAACAGGAGAAAAAGGTCAAAAGCTGTCCTACCGACGGGTTGACTCCCTGTCTGGCTGTCTCTGCTGGACAGCAGCGTCGGATAGGCTTCTGATAATATTGATGTAAATACTGAGGCTCCACCGGGGAAGCCACCCAGCGACAAGCACACAAAGGAAGACGCAATAATCTCTTCCAGTCGTACTTTCAAAATAAACGTCTCGGTCAGGAGGTTTTTGGAATTAATTGAAATCAGCAAAAAGTAAGTGGAAGGGGCATATCTTCACACTCCGCCCTTCTCCCTGCAACAACAATGGTGCATGAGCCAGTGCATAGGACTATTTCTTCAATGAAGTGCCTCATACTCATGAAATTTGGTGAATTACAAAAAGACAGGAAAAAAAGCTTGAAATAAACTAAGTAGGGGTCAAGTTTCAAACACACTAAATACTACAATTCCCTTTAACACCATCTTCCATCATAACTTTCTTACCTGCTCCATTGCCCCAGATTATTATGCAGGCTTTCTGCCAAGTACAGCTCCCTCCACAGCCACAGGTGACACACTTATTTCACAGACTGCATAGTAACCTGATCTTGATGTGAAAAATCACTGATGTTTCCCCACAAGAGTCAACACACCAGCTTTTAAATACACATAAATTTGTATATCTTTATTCTTGCTTGGAAACCTTTTCAGTTGACTTCCAGCTTCTCCACACATCATGATTTCCAGGGTTAAATGCAGGGTTTATTTGTGGAGCTGTATAAGTCAGCTTGGATTCAAAAATATTATGTAGAAAAACTCTGCTTTCAAAAATAAAATACAAGAGTAATTAATAAATAATAATAAAAAGTGCAAATAGTGTTTTCATGGTTTTGCAGTTCAGCTCTATATAATCTGAATTTTGGCTGATGTTAAGATTTCCACAGACAATGTTCGAAACCATACTTTCTCCCTACAGCAGTAGATCACACCTGAACTGCTTGTTTGTTTATATTGGCTCATACAAAATAACAAAATAATAGCTTATTTTTAAGCATAAGGCTAAAAAAATGTAGGAATGTAACGTTTTTTGTTAAGATTTAAAACTGAAATTAGCATTTGGACTGTGGGTTGAATAAAAATTACATGAACTTAGACTCTGTTTTTGTCTTACTGTTTTTTCTGATAATTTGTAGACAAACACTATATAGAAATACATAAAAGTAAATAAAACAATTTGTCATCAGAAGAAAAAAAAAATACAATACAATATAAACATAACACAATGAAGTACATTAAGTTGTAGCAGTAATAGCTGTGACAGTAGTCAGTTATTTTACTTTGAAGGCGGGATTGCCTTATATCCGTTTTTGCTGTGGTGGCCTTTGATTATTTAGCTTGACTCTATCGTATGACTTGACTCAGCTCAGAGCTCTTCCGCATGTCTCACGTCTCGCCCATCGACTGCCGCTTGACAGAACTGCAGACAGCATTTCCCAAGATGCATTGCAGCATGCGAGGACTTCGCTCAGAGATCATACAGATAGATCAGTAGTAGGACAATGATACTTTAGAAACCGAATCAGTTACTGTATTGATTGGAAACTGTGTCAGTTCCAGACAAAAATAAAGGAAATATGGAAAAGAATCATAAAAAAGAAAATAAGTTTTAATAAGAAATACGAGCAGATCGTTCAGTCACAGGCTTCTCATCTTAAGTGAATATTAACAGCAAGGCGGGGAAAAAGAGAAATAAACAGCAAATCACAAAAGCATGGATCACAACTTTTAGCTGAGAGGAATGCAGGCCTCACACCCGAGACCCTGCACTCCTCATGTCTCTCATACCCAGACAATCCTAGTTTTTGCAAAACTCATTGAGAGCTGTGTTTTCTTGGTGATTATCAGCCTGACAGACACTGTGTGGTCCGTGTCGAAATCAAATTGTTTAACACGAGTGAAATTATAACACTTTAAAAAGAGGCTGTAACAGAAGTTTACTGTTTGCACTCAGAAAGCACAAACCCTCACTGAAGCATAATCCAGCCTGATGCTTCAGACTGAACACGGTCGCCCTCTAGTGGTGAAATAGCAACATTACCTTGTGAAAACATTCAATTATAATTGATACAGATTTTTCCTTGGACAGACTGACACAGGTTATGTTATTTATTTTATTTTGTTTTAATTTAACCCAAAAACTTCACCTCATCTCAACAACAGTAGTAGGAAATCCAGAGAAATTGTTGTGGTTGTATTATTAAACTCCATATACTTGATAATGTAAATAAGTAGTTAAGAGTTTGAAAGTTAACTGTAACTGACAAGTTATTTTAAAATGTTAATAAGTAACAATTAAGTACATTTTTACTTAAATTTGTGCACACATATTTAAATTCAAAATACAGGTCTAAATAAATTTGTTTATGTATGACTGCTTTGATGAAGACAGACACAGTAATACAGTAATAACCCAATAATTGGTGATTTTTAATACACCAACAAATAAATAATAATAAAAAGTGTTAAAGCAGATCCGTGCTACCCTTTTATTCTCATTTAGATTATTTTGCCTCTCAGGTTCCTGATTAGTGGAGTGTATTTTTAATGTGTGACAGGACTTTGGAGAAAGTTTGGAGCTGAAACCAAACAAACCAAACCTGCTAACAGCCACAGTCTATGGTTACAACTTTCTTCTCCCCTTTTTCGTGCGCTCCAGAGGGGAGGTGGAGCCAGGGTGCCCGGGACACGCCCCTTCTGAAGGGGATACTTTACTCTCAGCCTGTCTTTCAGTCAGTCGAGGTAATATTTCAGAGGAGGGAAGTTATCATGGTCAGAGGGAGGCACTGAGAAAGAACCAGCCATGGCGAGGTCAAAGGCGAGGGTGTACACTTGTTGCGCGCTGATGCTGCTCTGCGTGGTTGCTGTAATTGTGTGTATTGCTGTGCTTGTGAGGCGCAAGTGCCCAGATGGCACTTTCTCACACGCTGCAGTGGCCGCAGACTCTGGGAAATGTTCACAGATTGGACGGTGAGTGGCATTTTTTCCCCCAACTTTTGTAACACTAGAAATACAGATAGCGCAGGTCACTGAGGTGTTTCTGTGGAGCAGCAAACTTCATGACGCACAAGATCCACCAAACTTTAGCATGAACTAAAACCTCTTGTACATCTATTAACTTAATTGCCAGTTTATACTGTTGTCTGACCACATCTGTACCACTATGCATACCATAATCTTAGAGGAGGAACAATTCTAACATGCTTCATTGAAATTTACTCAAGCCTCTATAACATAACCGTAAGTAACTTGAGGAAGCTGAATGTGCTTTACATACCACCAGCCTATGCAAAACAAAATAATTTCCCTACCTGGAATCATGCAACAACAGACACATTGATGAGTGGTGTATTTTAGGGACATCCTTGTAAAAGGCGGCACGGCGGTAGATGGCGCCATCGCTGCGCTTCTCTGCACCTCCCTCATAAACCCGCAGAGTATGGGCATTGGAGGGGGATCCATATTCACAGTGATGGACCGCACTGGTAACCAACACGTTCATTCACATCCACTCTAATGAGGAAGAAGGTTTAATTGACAAACATCTCTTTAAAGGTAAAGTGAAAATCATCAACTCCAGAGAGACCGTTCCCTCAAATGTGAGCCCCGACCTGCTGAAGTCATGTCCAAAGACCTTCAGGCTGATCTCAGGTAGTGTGTTCTGCTCTGTGACACATTTGTGACACCAACCACAGACATCTGTGTGGTTTCTGATTCTCCTATTGGCAGCCCCTCATGTTTATCTTGATTTGCCTGTTGGCAGTGTTATGTCACCAGGTGAAAGGCCCATGCACTTCTTAGGAACTCTTGGTTTGTTTGGCAGGATTGTTTGTTTGTTGAAGCTCTGTTTAGCAGATCCTGACAGTCCTTTCACAGAGACAGATATGTCTCTTCTCTGTCATGGTTGCCATGCAGTGAAGTCTGATTTCTTACTGTGGGCCCAACACCAGAAGTAGCCCTGAGTTGAACTCTGATCCGACTGCACACAAGCACAGGAACAGGACAATTAATAATCCTGTTGTGGCATGTATTTATTTATACATGCAGCCCCATTTAACATGGGAACATTGTGTACCTGACAAAAGTGCAAACTAAAAACTATATAATAGTAAAAAAAGATAAAGATACTGCTATATTTTTTAAAGTCTGTTATTCAACTTAATTCAATTCACTTTTGGTATATATTCTGGAAAATAAACATAATAAATATCATTTCAACCCATTTTACATAGAAGGGTTATCACCTTAGAGTATTAGAAGTAAACAGAGATACTTGAGTACATGCTAATTTCCAGCTGGACTGAGTATACATTTATCTATCCATCTATCCAGGTAGCAAATGGATTGGGATTCCAGGGGAAATTCGAGGTTATCAACTGGCACACCAGCTTTACGGGAAGCTGCACTGGAAAACCCTCTTCGAGCCGACGATCAAGCTGGCCAGAGAAGGGTTCCCTATTCCTCCAGTTCTAGGTCGATACATCCCACAGACTGATTCAAAGGACACCATGCCTCTACGGTACGCAGGAAGATCTTAATATGAGTAAAAAATATGAAGAACAAAAAGTGTTAGCATCTCACAGTTCTCCCTCTGTGCTTGTCCTTCAGGATGTTATTTTCAGATGAGAATGGGAACTTGCTGAAGGCGGGTGATACAGTGAAATTTGAGAAACTGGCCAACACTTTGGAGGTGATTGCAAATCAAGGGGCAGACGCCTTTTACACTGGAAGAATAGCAGAGGACTTAATCGCTGACATAGAGGAGGCAGGTATTGTCAGACGGGTTTCATCATGTTCTATTTTCCAACCATTTCCTATGTCTGCCTGGCACAGTGATCTAATTTGAAATGAACAAATCAATTGGGTCTGTAAAGCACTGCAGTGATCACTCACTGACTCCAGTGTGAGCTGCCTGGATCCATTAAAAGTCTTGATTATGTGGAGCTGAGATGCATTTTGTTCAGTTTTGCTTAACAGAAGGATTTGTTCCAATGTTTTTGCTCAGGAGGAAATCTCACCAAACAGGACTTGGAGTCATATAAAGCTACAGTGACTGATGCGTGGGTTGTTCCTTTGGGAGAGTACCAGATGCACATACCCCCACCCCCTGCAGGAGGAAGCCTCCTTAGTCTCATCCTCCAGATCCTGAAAGGTGCTGCTCATGTCATGTTGACCAGAGCCAACCAAACAAAAGCATTTACTGGTAAACACTCGTGGAGTGTTTGCTGGTCCGTGTTTAATGAAAAAAATAAAAGGGAACAGACCGATCGCTCTAAGTAGGGGACACTGAAAACAAACATTTGAAAAAATAATAAACTCTTGATTTTTACAGGATACCACTTGAACTCAGCATCTCTGACTGGTGAACAGAAGACACTGACTTATCACCGCTATATTGAAGCTTTTAAATTTGCCAATGGATTAAAGAAATATATCCGGGATCCAAAGTTCAGCTCAGAAAAAGTAAGTATCACGAAATGCTACAGAGAATATTTTAACGTAGATGTACATACCTCAACCAAGGAGGTAATGTTTTCTCCTGATGTGTTTGTCTGTTTGTTAGCAATGTTACAGAAAAACTACCAAACAGATCTTTTTTGTTTGACAAGGTGATACAAAAAGGAAAATAATATTACATTTTGGGCAAGACCAGAAGATATGATCTTGTTAAAGGAAAAAAAATCCAGAAATCCCAGAAAATCCCTATCTCTATAATTTGCTTTTTCCCCCCCTAAATTCAGATATGCGCATATTTTTTTGTTGAACATCTGCCCACACACGCAGGATGATAATGTCAGTGACCTGGTGGAGCTCAGATTTCATTTGCAGACACAGCAGATTAGAAACAGTCACATGTATGTGGAGTATGCCCTGGTGGAGGTGTGGGCTCTCTGGGTGCAGCCCAGTTTTTAAGTAGTCGAGATTTAAATTTACTTGAGGCTTATCAACAGTGATGGAAGAATTATTTAGATATGTCACTTAGGTAAAACTGGTAATATCAGAGTTAAAAAAAAGTACTCTTTTGCAATTAAAGTTTTGATTTCAAAACCTGACTTAACATTGTTATCAGCAAAATATTAATCCATTTACTGTTGTAGCTGATTGCTTCTGGTTGAAGGGTTAATCCACTCAAGTGTGTGATATTTTATTTGTTCATCATATGTTTTGTTTGAGTATAACTCCTTGTTACAATGAGCTTTGAGTGATCATTTGTTGTTACATTTGATTAGTGTATGCCTGTGTTATTAATTGGTTATGGTGCTGTTGTGAGCCCTTAGTTTCACCACTAATCTCTACACATTCAGCTGGTTTATTGGTTTATTGGAGGTTTCAAGATGAAAATTAATTCTACACCTATATAATCAATCAGGAATAACAACTGTAACTTTTCACAGTGAATGTTTCTTCATTTTAAAATATGCCATGTTGATATGAAAAGAATAATTCGGTATAATATTTGAAACAAACAGGACAGTCTCAGAGGTGGATGAACAGAAATATTACAAAAGCTGTGATGCAAAGGTTTAAAAATGGGCTGCTAATCCCTTTCAAATTTAGGTCTGGTTTATATACTTTTCTTGTAATCTCTATATTTTCAAACGCTCTGTACTTCCCACAGATGGCAAAGAAATTCACAGAGGACAGCTTTGCCAACCACATACGGAGCTTGATCAGCAGCAACAAGACTCATGATCCCCAGTATTACAACATCACTCCGTATCTGGACAGCATGGGCACCACGCATGTGTCTGTGCTGGCTGAAGATGGATCTGCTGTGTCTGTCACCAGCACCATTAACCACATGTCAGTGTCTGAAGGCTTCTGCTTCAGTTTTATTAACCAGTGATCACATAATATTGTTGGTTTGAAAGTAAAGGATTAAAAAGGTTTAAGAGATTAAGGAACAAGTGTTTTTGTAAAAGGATTTTGGAAAAGAAATCTCTCCCTTCATAAGACTCCAGTCATCATCACAGCAAAAGCTTTCTCTAACAGTACAGTGAGGGAAAGCTTGGTTTTTAATAGCTTCTCTCTGTTAGTTTTCTATGGTGGAGAGTTCATCGGTGGAGGTATCACAGTGTCTAGATCCAGTACATTTAATGGAGTTTTTTTATTTGTTTTTTTTACAGATTTGGCTCCAAGATTTTCTCTCCAAGAACTGGAGTCATCCTCAACAACGAACTGTCCGACTTCTGTGGGAGAGTTGAGAGCATCGTTCCTGGTAATCACATCAGCATGAGGCTTTCTATATTTAATTTTTATATAATATTAATTTAATTTCAATAGAATCAGCATGAAATATTGTTGAAAGGTTTCTGGCACTGAAAGTAAAATGAGGAATGAGGTTTTTATGGATCATTTACCGTCACAGGAAGTGCAGATAACAGATAAAACCCGAATCAAATCAGTGTTTTTGCCACTGAAGCGGCATCATTTCTGCCAGCTACACTTGCTTTGAGTTATCCAAGTACTTTGAAGGCAGGCAGTTCCAAGTATCTCGGGGAACTTGCCAGTTATTCTATCAAGCAAGGCTGTGTCTTTGGTCTGATCATGTAATCTCAGAACGACTCCATGAAGTTGTGCTCTTGTTCTTTATATAGTTGAAGATAATTCTGCATCAGTTTGTCTGAAGTTGCTGTCAAGCTGCAGGATGAATGTATGAACAAAAATCTAATTATTTGAAGTGCTTTGCCCAGGACTGTAGTTTTTTTTTTCTCCAGAATAATACGTTATTGTTCCTCCTTAAAACAGGACTACTCATATTTATTCCTGTTTGTATTGGTGATGAGGAAGGAGCAGGTGTAGAGGATTGCACACTGTATACATTTACACACTATCATTCCTCGGAGTCTTGCAAAGTGGTCTACATGCACAGGGTTAAATACATTGCTGAGAGGTACTTAATTAATATTGTTTATATAGGAGAGAATTTCAATGTGTCCTATACTTTGGTTTAGGACTAAGTTATTGTTGTTTATTAGCAGGTTAGTGCATGCAAAACTACAGTGTTAAACATGGTGGATATCTTACCCGATCATCATAATAGCATTGAGCTGAATGTATTGAATGTACCAAATTAGACTTGAATTGAATTGATTTTAATGTTAACCTTTCCTTTAATGTTCACTTGTGTCTAATGTGAGATGCTGGAAAAAAACTGAAAGTACATGTTGGAGCTGAATAAAGGCCATCACTCACCCACTGATTCACATCATTCAAAGGAACTGTAATGATTGCATTTTATAATCGTTTTCTTGCTGTTCCCCTCACATTGATGAGTCTGCATTGTAGCTATCTGTCCTGTCAGTCAAGGCTTTTGTTGTGTTCGCAGGGGAGCAGCCTCCCTCCTCTGCGTCCCCCACTGTGCTGAAATCTCAGAGGAAGACGCTGGTGATTGGATCGACTGGTGGGGGTATGATCACCACTGGCATGGCGTCGGTACGTGTCCATGGCAATCACACTAAGTGCCATTAAGATAAATTGCTGCAGACTAATGCTACTCACTGTTGTCATAGCAAGCGCCGTCTTCACAGATGTCTTCACCATGTCCATTATCCATGCTGTAATCATCACCTTCCCATCTGCCAGGTTGTGATGTATTGTTCTCTTTTGTCTCCAGGCGATCATAAACCACCTTTGGTTAGGAAAGAGCCTTAAGGAGGCAATCGCTGCTCCAGTTGTCTTTGTCGACTCTCAGAACGCAGTTAAGTTTGAACCCGGCTTTGATAAGGTAATACACTTGTGCACTTATTTGATAAAAAAAAAAAAACACATCATACTGTTTTTGCTCCAGCTGAGCCCCCTCTCCTCTTTGCCTGTCAGGATGTAATTGAGGCCCTTAAAGCTCTGGGACACAATCACGAAGCAGGAAAGTATTTCTTCAACGTGGTTAACGCTGTTGAGAGCGAGGACGGATGCATTCATGCAGTGTCTGATGCCAGGAAAATGGGCGAAGCGGCCGGGTACTGAGACCAGGTGTCAGTGGTGTTGGTTATACAGGATGACCTGAAGGTTACGGAGGCCTTTCTGCAGCCACAGAATCTGCAGCAGATGGTGTTTGTTTGTCCTGCTGGAATATCATTGAACCAGACACAGAATAACAGGCTTCTTCGGCTGAACACCTGCCGCAACATGCAGCACCTAAACACATGGTCTCTGAACAGAACTGACTGTAACAAGGACATGATGGATTTTGCTGTGGGGGAAGAAACAACAAGCTTTATTGGGATGTGACCTCTTGTGACTCTTGTGTTCGGCATGTTTCTTCTTATATTTATATATTTTAATCTCTCCTGCCATTTCTCTTTTTTTTGTGATTTCTTACATGTTTCTGTTGTTAAGGGGAAAATACTGGTCAGTGATCATCCATTTCATATTAG
>OOFC01009535.1:27789-59145 GCA_900323345.1 Pseudochromis fuscus
CTTTTACTGTATAAAGAATATATATATATATATATATATATATATATATATATACATACATACATATATACATACTGTGAGCGAAAAATGGATATTAGTTGTAATATTCAAGTAAAATGCATTCCTTTTTTATTGTTATTCCCTTTGTGTGCATTAATAAATACTATTGTAAATCATTCAAAAACCTCATAAAACCTGCTTTTCAGGACACAGACTTTCTGCAGGAACATATGTTGAAGTGCAGTCTTTTTAAACTAATAAAGCAGTCATAATGTGTCTCATTTAAAAGGACACTTGCTGAGATTTACTCATTAACTTAGAAAGCTTTGAAATTAACTATATATGGTTTTCACAATGAAGGTGTTGAGTCACAGAGTAGGGTGAAAAGTAAGATAACAGAACAAGGGAATGAAGAACTGAGTACAGAAATTGTATAAATACAATACATAAAAGGACAACAATAAATGAACCCAGGTGGCGGCTTAAGTTTGACAGGCAGACAATAACAGCAAGTTTATTTTTGGATGCACCAAAGTGGCCGTCGGTTAATTCGTCTAACCTGAGGTCACTGCTATTGAAATTCGCTGTGTAAATCCATTCCTCTGTGCTGTAATGTATTCTGAACAGTCTGCATGAATCCTCCGTGCTGTTCTTCATAAATTATTTTTCATTCTTGTGCCCGAGCATGCAGCAGCTGGGACAAGATAATCAGATCAAATAGTGACTCAGAAACAGCAGAGCAGCTTCCTAAGTGAAAGTTTGATGCACTTTCTGTGTCTGCTCAAAGGCCTGCCGCGTAAAACGTGAAAGAAAATGTTATCTCACTCGTAATACAGGAAAATAAATCAGTCCTGAAAGAAAAAGGTCAGGTGATAAGATTCTGGTGATTTTCAGGGTGGGCGACATTGCCCTGTCACATGGTATTTGGACCTCAGGGGGTGTGACAGTCACACTGTGCCCTGACCTTATAGGAGCCACCTGTTGCAAATGCCACATTACCATGTCTGGCAGCAGGAACAAAAGGTTGCCAGGAGAGGATCATGGGTAGGGCCTCATGCGATGGCCACCCTGCCTTTCCATGGCAAACGGTGGCAGCTGAGGCATTTCCCTGACGGCACACAGCAGCGCAGATGATCCGCTGGCTCAGAAACAAGTCCAATCCCTCACCGGACTGTCTGAGCTGATTTTGCTTATTGCCCTATTTGCAGACTAATCTGCACAAATAAATCAGCGGTTTGTTTCTGTGAGCAGTTACAGGTTATAACGGTGACCCAGATGTTGCCGACCTTCAGTGCACTTTTCTTAAGTAGCAATAAAAAACAACAACAACAAAACAGACATCATTTCTCAGTTAGGATCAGGTCTTTAATTGGCAGTCAGTGTTTGGCATGAGACAAATACACACAGGCTACAACAAGGAAGAATTTGACATTGACACATGAAACATAAACTACAAACCAAGTGGACAGCACTCTCCTTCATTCAGATTAAACATTCAACATAAAAGTAGTCCGCTCTGACTGTAAATCACACTTACTGAATCATTTTCACTTTTAATGTGTAATCCTATCAGCCATGTCCCCTCTTGTTTCCTGCTCAAGCTTACAGCAGGTCACTGGGCTCGGTTTTATAGTTGTTATAATTACTGAGTTGGACAAGAGACAAAACACAAAAACAATAACACAAATAATTACAGCCAGCAATCAGATAATTTACTGTTACAAACATATATAACACACATTAAACATTTATTATATATTTGATGATTTTTTTAAATGATCCTTCTAACAATCAAGAGCCATTTGGTCTTCATTTCACCTTAACGAGGTATACTTTCAGCTTCTGCTTTGAACAATGTGCCTGGAGTATATGCCAATGGTGAAACTAAAATATCAAAAGAATAGTGCCTTAAAGTGCATTACAGTGTTTGCTCAGTCTGACCTAATCAATATGTGCTACTGGAGACAGACTATAACCATTAGATAACAGTCATGGCTGTGTCTCATCACAAACACAGGCCACTGAAGTACAGCATCAGTACATGGACATGACAACGTATCTGTAGAGACAAATGGCAGTAGGAAGGGCAGTTTGGACACTGCTCCGACTCAGTGGCTGTAGTGTCAAAAAATCTACTGAAACGTTGTGGTGATGAGTACAACAATTCAATAATTACAAAGAGGTGAATATCAGCATTTAGGCATATACAAAAACAATCCGTGACAGCTATCCATTGTTGAGTCCTACCTGTTGTCTTCTAAGATTGCTTTGTTCACCAAAGTGCACAGAAATAGCCTGTGGAAACACAACAGAGTCATGTTTTGTGTCCTCATTTACATCTACACAAGAGCTGCGTGGGTATTCACAAGTGGACATTTGGAAAGGGGGGGAAAACGCAAAAAGTCGACGTAGCAGTTTTGCCGGCGTCACGTGATGGGTCGTCGGCTGTATAGTCTGTTGAACTTGTGTCATAGCTTTTGTTGAGAGATTAACAGAGAACACACAATGTGGAGCTAGGCCCTGCCTGCCAGAGATAGTCTCAGTCCTGGTAGAGAACCCAGAGGGACCCACTGTTTCCAAGCTAACTCCAGTTCCGCTTCAGCTACCGTCGGGATGCTGCTCCTCCATCCGCCCTACTGATCTAAATCTCCTTGAGATTGGCTCCTCAGCTGCCACTATCACAGAGAGAGAGGGAGATAGAGGGGGAGAGAGAGAAAGAGAGAGAGAGAAAGAAAGAGAGAGAGCACTGGTTCATTAACTCTTCGAGCCCCCCTCCAATGAAACCGCACCTTGTTCCCAAGAGCACCATCCACCAACACAGTAAGTTCGCCGCCGTGGCTGTCACTTCATTGTCACTATCTTGTGTGGGTTAAATCAGAGATGGTTAGGAATAGCTTGGTAGCCGTGTTGGGACGAGAAGTTCGCAATGTGGGCACTGGTCTCCATCGTGCCTCGAAGGGTGACTGGGCTCGTGGTGTGAGGGCAAGAAGGCGAAGGAAGTAACGGTGTGCTGTGGGACGACATTTCAACCACAGTTGAAAGAACTTCGAGGGGAACACGCTCCATCACCTCTCACAGTAGTGAAGGGTGAAGTCTTTGGAGAGCTGCTTCTCCCCTAAGCCCCACGGCTCCAGCTCAAACTTGTTCCCCACATCCTCCTCATCATCCTCCGCCTCTTCCTCCTCCTCCTCTTCCTCCTCATAGTGGCTGGGCTCCTCGATAGAAGTCTCCAGGTGGTAGCAGTAGGGTTGACCCTCTGTGTACTCGTAGATGGTAGGCAGGCTACTCTTCAGGCTACAGCGTCGACGCAACGCAACCAGCAGTGGCTGAGGCATCGTAAAAATGTCCACGTTGTTGCCCAGGTCGATCCAGGCCAGGCTGGAGAATGTCTTGGGGTCCTTGAGCATCTCAGTCAGGTCTTTGAGGATGCCCAGGGTGAGGCGGTTACCGTTGAGAGCCAGGGTGCTGAGTTTGGGCAACGAGGCGAGAAGAGGCAGGAGAAGCCTCAGGTTCTCATCCTGGAGTTCGGTAAAGCTGATGTCCACTGCCACCACACTGTCTCTGTTGTTTTGGAGGTAGAAGGCAACCTGACGGACATCACGAGTGGACAGGGGGATACCGGACAAGTCAACGGTGTCGCTGGACAGCTTTTTCTGCAGGGTTGTCTTAAGGCTGTTGGAGAACATGAAGATAAAAGAGTTAGAGTACTGAAGATAACTTTGACATAAAAATACACATACACATTTTAGCTGAAGGGTGAAAGGATCTTTGAACGAGTCCCCTGATTATGAACAAGGTTTTATGTTGTGTTTCCTGTGTTGTATAAAGGAGGGGGTGACTGGTCAGGCTTGAAGCGGAAGGCTGACACAGAGACTCCAGCGTGGGGATTTACTAGTGTAAACAGAGGAGCCAAAACATCCGAACGAACCAGCAGCTTGAGCTTAAAGCTTTGAGGGCCAGGAGCACAGAGCTCCTTGTAACACACAGCCAGGACAGTTTCCCACTTAAAAGATAAATCATGATGTGTTTTAGAAGGTGGCCACTTAAGACAGAAAAGGAAAGAGATGGATCTGTCTTGGTTGTTAGTTTCTACGCTGACAGATGTGTGTGAATGTTTTTTGAGGTTCTGCAGGAAGGAGCCAGTTAAAGAACCAGATCAGACCAAAGTGATAAATAAAAATTGGGTATGGAGGTTGTATCAGGAGTGTGGCTGTGAAATGACTAAACTATTGTTTCTGTGGACCAGCAGGTCATGTAGGAATATATAAACATGCATCTATCTAAACCCTCTCTAAAACGTACAGTGTTGTAACTGGAGAATGAATCGATGTTTGTTAGTACTGATTATTTACATTCAGTCATACTGTTTGATGTATGTGAACAAAGGGGAATTCAGTATACATCCTGCTATGAATCATCACAATGTGTGTATTACCTACACATCAGTTATATGTCATTTAGTGCATGTTTTGTGCCCTTATTTGTTGTTAAGTGTTACATGCTTGTCACTGGTCAACTAATTGTTCAAAATGTGTTTTACTGCTGATTATAAGTTACATTTTTGTATTATTTAGATGATTGAGAAAGGTGCATACTCTCTGGCTCTGTGTTTGTTTTATCTGGGTGATTTTTTTTTTAAAATACTGAAGTGATTCATCGAGTGAATGTTAGTCATTGAAGGAAGATTTATTTATCATGCGAGTACGAATACTTTTTGCAGGATAACTTTCAGTTTTGTTGCACACTTTGAAAACCTCGAAGATTCTCTCAGGATACTGTGCAACACAAGCAGGATTTAAAGTTGAATCTGGACAAAAGTGATACTCTGATTCTTTTCTGTAGCATCCCACCAGCTATTGCTTTACATTGCAGCTAAAGATAATTATTCATTATTTGCACACTCCCTCGTCCCTTTGCTTTCCATCAGTCCTACTTATGATGCCCATCTCCTCCCTCCCCCCAGAGGATGTGGTGTCTTTTACTGACGTGACCTGTAATGCTGATTTTGTGTCACAGTGAATTGAGACATCCTCCGCTGTGCAGTGACTTACTGTGGCATCCACTGTCACTTGCGATGCTTGATGTGTTCCTCAAGTTGAAAATGGATTTACCCTCAACTGCATTCACTGTTTTGCATTAGAACCACATGAGGCGTTGATGAGCAAAACACACAAAAAATAAATGTAAAATCTGCTCATGAAGCAGAGGTAAAAGGAAAAGACATTTTTCTAACCAGCTGTATCTTTATCAAAGTCTTGTGAGAGACAGTCCTCCTCTCCCTCTCTATTGTCTGGCCCTCGCAGCCTTTCAAATGTCAGAAACCTCATCTTCACCAAAGGCACAAAAGTCCTAATGGCCCCGGCAGAGGCTTCCCTGCAGGTGTGAATAGGTTCGATCACAAAACTCTTTCCTTTTCAGACAGACTCATCTTTTTCAAGCTCAGGAAGCACAAAAATAGATGTCTGAAGGCTCCAGTCTGGAAGTCTCTTTCGTCCTTCCTCCAGATTAATCAGATACCAGAAAACTAGTGTGTCACTGATAACTTCGAAAAGACGACTTGTTCTGGTTTTTTTACATTCCCAAGACCGCTGATCACTGGTCTATAGGTGAACAATGAGAAAGAAGAGATGGTGCAGAGGTGTTGTGTTCTGGACTATAAATCCAATCACGTTTGATATCTGTTGCTAAGTAGCTGGCAGAGAAAAAAAATCCCTCTGTGCACAACACTTAACTTTGCATCCAGTAGGAACATAAGTGGCATCAATATTTCAGTTACAGCGCTTTTCAAACTACATTCACAATTAAGTAATTTAATCAATATCCATTACATGATTAAGAAATCAATTAAATCTACATTGTATAATGAAGCTTCAACAGTGAGGAAGCCGAGTGCACCTCTTGTCTCCATGTGGGGTTCATCAGTCTCTATGTGTCTGCGATTAAATATAATGAGACGCCATTTGAATTCAGTAAGCGCAGATCAAATCGCTGTTATGATTTATTAAAATAAAAAATAATCATCTGAAGAGCTTTCTGATGCTAACTGAGATGAGGTAAAATTGCTTTTAAAAGATAAGAAAATAATACTTTTTGAAAGCTCACGTTAACAAGTCGGCGGATACAAGAGCGCTAAAAAAGTCCCAGTATTCTCCGAGTTCGGTTTCTCCTTTGCTCTCCCCTGGGCTGTTATTGCATCGCTCGCACCATCTTGTTTTTTGCAGAGTCATTTACGTTCAAACTTTGCTCTATTATTCATTTCAATCCTCTAATGGGGAGAGGCCCATCTGCATGATATGAGCAGTCTAATCACATCTGCTCCCTGACATGTCACTTACATTTTCGATTCATTTTCTCTTGTATTGTATTCTTAAGAGAATATGGAGGAGTGTACGCTACTGCAAATTGCAGATAGGAATCTCACACACACACACACATTCACACACACTACTGCATTGTCCTTCATGCTGCAGGGAATCCAACCTCACAGTTCACAGTCCATGGCAATAAAGACAGTACCTGCACATCAAGATCAACATGCTGTCTGTTGGTGGAGAACAGTTTCTTCTGTATTCTGTATTTCCCTGGTGTCTGACTGATGGGCCCCTGAGGAAGCTTTAACGTGCACTGTCTGCTGCAATGAACGATCTCATCTTTGCTCCAGAATTTTAGGAATAGACAAAAGAGACATCCATTGAAAGCTAACAGCCACTAAATGTTTATGGTTGTTTTGCTTTTAAGGGTTTAGGTGACAAAGCAAAATCATGAGGTCAAATAAGACTGACAGTAGAGGAAGACTGGAGTGTGAAAATCAAGGAGAGAAGGTCACACAAGTGTTGGCAATTTTCACACTCGCATGAAATAACCCTTAAGGTGAGAGCGCCTCGGCAACATTTCCGGGTCACTGCTTCCATCTAGGCTTTTTTCAAGCTCTTTCATTAGATGTGAAAAAAGAAATTGAAAAAAAAAAAAAAAAAAACATGTCTTGCCAAACCCACATAAACTAGTTAGATAGATTAACAGGATTAGTCAGATTCAGATATTAATTCAGTGTGGCATTTCTGTCAGAAAGTGTGTACAGTATTTAGAGCGACTGGTGTGGAGCGCTAATGCTGGATAATAAGGGATGAACAATCCAGTGGCATTAAAAAGGACTGAGCTGTTTCTGTAGAGAAAAACCTCACAGAGGTGGGACTGTTGCAGTTTTGCACAGATGAGAGAAGTCTGCCTGCAGCTAAAAAAAAGATGGAAGATAAAGGGAGGTAAAATCCACCCTAAAATGATATTCATGACATGCTTTTCTTGTAAATGTGGCACAGTTCAATTGTTATTCGACAAAGGATTAATTCAGCATTATGAGAAAAATGCTCACGTCTGTGTGCTAATTATAAAGTGACAACCAGGAGATGATTAGTTAAGAACAAAGATAATATTAAAGGAGAAACAATGAGTTTGACAGTACAAAAGCAAAAATAAAATCCCCCTACCATCACCTCTAAAGCTCATCCTTTACATGTTAAAAAACATTCTGTGTTTTTTGGACAAAAAAACTAGGTCAAGATATTGTTTACAGGTTAAAACGGGACATGTCATTTGTGGAGCTTTAGAGGTTCTGTAGACAGATTTTGTTAAGCTGCTTGCCGGCTGTAGCTTCACATTTCCCACACAGACATGAGTGGTACTGAACATCTCACTTTAGACAAGAAAAACAAGCTGAGCATAGCTGCTCTCTTTAGTGACAGTAAATGACAAAGTAACTGCACAGTCTGAAATTATTTGTATCAGCATTTAAATTATTACCTCACTGCTTTTATAAAAGTGCTAAATCTGAAAAAATCTAAATTTGTGAGGTGGAATTCTTACTGAACAGCATCAGACTGGGCCTGTCTAGTCTCTTTCTAGCTTTGACAGGTATTTGTTGGTGAACACCACGGCAGGCGAAGCTGTCAGAGCTCACAGCTCAACTGTATTAATATTCTGTTTTAGGGTGGATTTTTGTTTTAATGATTCATGTTGCTCCTGCTGTCTCAGGCAGTGTCAGACCGTCTCTCTGCAGGTTTAGAAAGCCAACAACATGACTAAGTGAAAAAAAAGCCCTTCAGCCATACGAATTCAGCAATCGTATGTATCTGCACAATTTCAGAGATGCTGTCAGTGTCAGTTACATCTTGTGTCTTTCCTCTTCTGGGCTGAATTAAACGACCACAAGCACAACAAAGCCCGGCTTGTGTGCAGCTCGACATGAAGTGTCTGATCCTGCCAGATCTCTATGAATATGTCTTAGCTTTTTCTCAGATTGTGCATGCTGATGCCTCTGACTGACTCATAATGAACCTGTCTGATCTCACCGGGCTTGCATTGTTTTTCTCACAATTCTGTGATTATTTTCATCTCTTGTATATGAATGCATTATTTGCAGTGTCTAGCCAGCTGTTGAATAAGCAATTACATGAGAAAGAATAACGATAGCCTGTTCTAACCTGTATCTGTTCATGGATAGAATTACCAAGCAACACCTAGGCACACAAAAAAAACCTGTTTGTACACAGGCTAATTCTCTACTCATCATTTGCACAACAAAGCAATTCATGGCTTCATCAGAATGAGTACAATTACATTTTTACATAGCCCTTCCAGCTTCTCTTCAGCAAACAGATGGACGTATTTGTTGCTGCTTTTCAAGAGAGAAAAGCCGGTAGCGATGCACACCCACTGCATGGACTTTTGCACTTAAAAAGAGAAATGATTGGCAGTTGTGGTTGCCATGACGCTCCTGTCAGGTCAGCCAGTGGCCAGCTCTGTCCTATTTCAGTGTCAGCTACAAAGATGGAAATCTCTACTGCTCGACATAGAGCTGAGCGCTGCTCTCTGTTGTGTGGAGCTGCAGATTTATTACAGACTGGATGTCTGGACAGAAGGGCTTACCAGGCCTGGGATTTCCGTCTGGACATACTCTGCCTCAGCCACTTTGAGTGCGGGGTCAGGTGATAGATCAGCTGTCTGCAAATCTTATCAGAAGACTTTATGGTGTCTGCATCCTGTAGAAGAAGGAGTGTTTTTAATGGCACTAACAGTGGTGAAGCAGCAGCTTTCACTATGAGATTTTCTGCTTGTGTGCACATGAGAAAACACCTTTGCATTTCATTATGCAAAACTATCAAGGTTTTAAATCATGCAAACTTTCCTCCATTTTCCAAAACTTATCAATCTGTGACTGAAACATCTTTTACATGAACAGAAATAAAGGGTTTGTTATTACACTTGAAGCCCTGAGCTACTCCTGTGCAAAACACAATTTAGCTGCCATGCTGGAGCTGAAAATCTAATCACATGCAGCATGCATCGGGGGGAAAAACACAGGAAGTACACAGGAGAGGTGAAATTTTACACAGCCACTGGTAAACACTGGTAATTTCAGTTCATTAACCGTGCTGTGGCTGCTGGGGGCTATTGCCTACATCATTGCCTACATTACCTACAAGTAATTCAATATTGAGAAATATTATGGTTGAGAAATACTGAATTATTATCTCTGTATGTACATGAAACACAGCCTTTTCTATTTAATGTACTAATTTGATTGATTCCTTAAGGCTTATTGCTCACACCTTTGCTGATATTACTGGAGGGTCACTCCGGTTTTATGAGTTTTCAGGTATTAATTTTTTTCAGTTTTTCATACTGTACAGCTTTTTCATATCTCTCTGTGTCTGCGCAATTTCTTACAAGCATTGTCTGCAGACATGTAAGTCGATAACATCCTCAGATTAGATTTTTTGTTGATCTTAAAACCCATTAGCTCATGAAAGAAAATCATATGGGAAATATTTTTAGGAGAAAGCTTTCTTTTGCAGAACAGTAACATCAAAATGGATTTTTGTGAATACTCTGCGAGTGTTAGCGGCAGGAGAACGCAGAGAAAAACTGACCTTCTTGGGACACTGCATCTCTCGAGCCAAGCTGAGCAGCAGTTCATGTGAGATCGGGTCCACGAGATTGAGGAAGGCGGCGTTTTTGTACAAGATGTCGTTGAGTGAGGTGCCTTCTAAACCCAGATCCTACCAAAGAAGAGAAAATGAGAGCAAATCATGAACATAGAAAGATGAAAAAACATACAATTAAGAATCTGACAGTGTCGCTTTGGACTTGAGGTTAACAAAAAAAAACAAAAAAAAACATTAGGGATGGAAACAGGTCCCTGCTGTGTCAAGAGCATCGTGACTCCAAATGGAAAGATAAAAGAAGTGTTTTGTTTTAAATATTCATTAAGAGAGACAGGAGCTTTTTCATCTACAGGAGGAAAGTGAAGTCTAGGGGGAGCCACTGGGAACGCAGTGTTTTGGTATATATAATCACACCTCCATGGCACCGAGCCACACTGCACACCCCAACATGTCACAGCACATACTGTTAGCACAGGAAACCACTCCTGACTCTCGCTGATCTCATGTGATGGATGATTTCTACAATATACTTGCAATGTAGTGTACAGAAATATTCCTTTTCCCGTCTACTGTTTCATATGCGTGTATCTCTATTAATACAATATGAAAAATGAATTTAAGTTAATTGAATTAAAAACATTTTGTAGAGCATGTAAGTACATCTGCAAAGAGGTCAGGACTGACAGCTGTCGTTGCAGCTTACTCACAGTGAAAATAAATCCAAAAGGATTTGCAGTAAAAACAAATCAAACCAACTAAAAAGAGGAGATGTTGTCAACCTTTTGAGCGTGATGAGACAAGCAGCAGTCAGCAGTGCAGCTGTGTGTACTGAACTGTACAACTTGCCTTCATCAACATGTCCATCCTCAAGGTCCTAATGAGGTAAACTACGATGGCAAGCACTCGTACAGCCCGTGCAATTTTAATGAGAAAAGAAAGCCTTAGAGACACTACATACAGAACGTGCACACCTGCGCACACAGACACACGCCCATTTTCTCTTTCTCAAACACAATCGGCATTGATTGTAATAGACGGTTTGAGTGGGAGGCTGGCAGCTCCACATTACCGGCTCTCCTTTTAACAAGGGCAACAGTAAACACAGACTGAACCTGAAGCGGGGGAGAAGCTGCCTCTGCCCTTCTGAGAGAGAAGGTTTAAAAATATCTCCTTTCTGACTTTAGATACGATCAATTGTCATGTGCAGGCGTGACACGAAGCCACGAATCCTTCCTACATCTGCAGCAGAGCTTAGATCTTTCCCATATCCGGAGCAGAGCTCCCACTGTTACACACCAATTAACTCTGCTACAAACTCCTTTTAAATTCAGAGAACAGAATCTTTCAGACATCTGACTGCTTGCAATGCTGCAACTAAAGATAAAGTAAGGCTCATTAAATAAAAGGAGAGCTAATTTAGAGGAAGTGAGCCCATGTCCCCTGTGATGTGACTGTCATGGAGCCTGGCCCAGCTAGTTTATCTCCTTGGCTTGATTAAGGAGGTTCCACTCTCTCCTGTGTCAAGGCTTCAGAGTAATTAACAGTGGATTGGTTGACAGCTAAAAGACAGAGGAGGGCCTTGGGGGCAACCAAACAAATGAGATCACAGAAGATGCTGTCACATCTTCAATGCACCTGCATATTATTTTGCACGTGTTTTAATGGCACATTTGCCACAGCAGGTGAGAAAAAGCCTTGAAAATAAACCTTTAATATAGAATTCAACAGTATACGCTCACTATAGAGGAGTGTAGACTATTCTAGGTCATGACAATAATACACAGCTGTAGCTATTATCATGATAAAGAAAAAAACTGCAACAAATCCATTGCAACAAATGCCAAATGATCAATGTCAGTATCAACAAATGTTGTTTTTCCTCCAGAAAGTAATAAAACAGTTTTTGGCTCGATTTTCATCAGCTACGCAAATGTCCCAGCTAATGAATCTCACCAAAAAACAAGGACAAGATTTTCTCACAACCACAGAAAATACACTCAGCAAAGTATGAGAAAAACACAAGTGACGCAGAAACAGTGGCCTAGATTTTCATTTCTGTGACCTTTTTCCTTGAAGAATGAGTTAATAAAACCTTTTGGAGAAGAATAATATTTTGTACTGGTGAATACAGGACTCCAGGGCTTACATTGTTGCTGCTGGAGCTCAGGCCATTACAGAGAGAGAGAGAGAAAGAGAAAGAGAGAGAGACATTAAGAGAGATGGAGGGAGCAGGTCTCTCTAATGGCAGCATTAGAACAGCCTAAGGAGAGGTGAGATTGTGGCAACAGAGGAGGAAACAAGGACAGATGTTGAAGGGACGGGGCTCTATATGGTGTTTGTAGAAATATCCAGCTCACATCAACAGAGAGAGAGAATGAAATTTGGGAATAATATGCTGACACACAGCACAGTTTGACCATTTCCTCAATGCAAGAAATCCTTTCAAATCTAATGTCAACACTGAGCACGTTCGCCCACAGTGAGAGTGAATGCTGTTGGTGAGTCACATGCTGCGTCTGCCTCTGAAACAGTGTGTCACAGGTACACTGCTCTGCCAGTGGCCTACTTTCTATGAAAACAAATGCTCCAGCAGGAGCACAGGGGTTAGGGAGCCAGGGAGCCCACACACATTACAGAAGTCACCCCAGGGAGGGGGTATAGAGAGGTGGGCTGGGCTGAGGTCAAAGGTCAGAGAACAGGGTCCGGTGCACAGCCTGCAGGGTGAAGATTTTGGACATGACCACAACACATTAAACTGTATTTTACACACACCACTCCTGCGTGTTCTCCATCTGTTGCTTTGGGATGAGGAGAGGATGTATGGCTGTATCAGCATCAAAACAGGCTTAAAGCAGTAGTGCACACACTGAACGCAAACAGGTCTGACTTTGTCGTGCTCTGTGCAGTTTCTCCTTACCTTCCTCAGTAATTTCAGCACGTCGGTCGCCTGCTCTATCCGGCGGTCACGGAGCAGCTTCTGAATCTCTTTGATCCAGGCCACTCGCCTCATGTAGGGGCTGTGGTTGGTCCTCCGCAGCATCCCCGGCAGTTTGTCTGATTTCAGCATCAGTGCAAACAGAAAGTCCCCGCCGCCGCGGCTGCTCCTGTCGCTCTCTCCGGTGCCATCCAGAAGCTTGCGTCGCTTTTTGGAGAAATTCTCATTGTCCAAGCTGCTCTGCCTGCTCAGCCGGGAACCCATGGTGTTATTTTTTTTTTTTTTACAGATGCCGGCGGCGATTGTGTTGTTGCTTGGACAGTATTACCAAAAGGACAAATCCATGATCACTCCTAGTATATTTTTTTCTGGATGGTAGAAATCAGCGCCGTGTTGTCTGGCGCTGCTTTGCTGCCTGGCTGTCAACAGACCGGGGATCCGCTGCAGAACCAAAACACAGTCTCCCCGAACAGTTTATTTATTATAATTCTCTCATGCATCCGCAACACATAGCTATTTGGATTTCTGTCTCCCCCACCGCGGGCTGCGTGTGTCTGGCTCGGATGATGGAGATGCTCCGGCTGCTTCGTCCTCCGGCCGTCTCCGCTTTACGCTGCTGTTTAGGTTTGTGCAACGTGGAGCGTCTGACCAATCACAGCATCTGGAGCCTGCTGCGTGTCTCTCCTCCCAGCCATGAAATCCCCTCTCTGTGCAGCTACACGGCAAAATAAAATAATCAGAGATGTCAGAGATGTATTTGATATCTTGGGGAAACCAGTCTAAACAATCAATCAGAGGTCCTCTGCATATCCTAATTTCAGTTTGCTTTTGAGTTCAGGGGTATGTCTCCGAGGAAGGTTTTACATCTATCCTTCAGAAGAACTTAAAGTTCGTCTCTCATCTCCAGCTGTCCAAATATGTACTTTGCCACCGGCCTTATATAAATATGAACTTCTCTTTTGGCAACCTTGCTGTCAGTCAACCATTGCACGAGCTGTCACAACGCCACTAAATCATTGTCACTCCTTGAAGAACATCCATGTCCCAGTTTACCTTTCTGTCACATGGATCGCTGTCTTGTTCCAGGGACCCACAGGGGTCAGTGAGAGGAGGCCCAGGGGCACATCCAGCTGTAATAGATAGTTCTCAGTTTATTCACTTCCCACCCTCTACACTTATTCTATTTGTTGGTCCCATCTTTGCTGCTTTCAGGACTGTGATCCTGATTTGACCTTATTTTCTGCTGTGATTCAGGCTTACCCTTGTTTAGTGGAGCACAACAGTTGATCTGCTCTCTAATAATCATTTCCTCTGGCTGCGCTCCCTCCCTGGACCGGCCCTGCTGCTGCTGCTGCTGCATATTTTCCTAGAGGTTGTAATTAAGATTGACTGGTGCCCTTAATTTAATGTATCATCCCCACGGCACTAATTGGTTTTGTCAGACCTTTAACTCTCCATCAATGCTGATAAAATAATTCATTTCCACAACACGTGCAAAAACCTGCCTGTCCTGCTTCTATACTAATGTTAGATTGTGAAATCTGTTTTTCTTTCTATTTTTGTGTGTTTAGAAGCAATGTTTTTCAGCTGATGATAAAAATACAAGGCTTTCACAGATGATTTTCAATTTACATACAATGTGCTGTATAATATCCTCTGTGGCTGCGGCCTCGTGATGGCATCAGGCTATGATTTTGGCTTGGAAGACAGGTCTAATGAAACACATTTACAGAGTCGTAGTATTTTTGCTGTGTGACCTGTTATTGTTTTGTTTGCATTTTTTCTAAATCATAGGTTTTTTTCTTCTCATTAAAATTCTATTTCTAACTTCAAAATATTTTTTTCCCCTCAATTCTTCATATAAAGGACATCATGCATTAGTCTGTGAATGTACCAGTGTTAGTCAACTGGCTGCTTTGAGCAGTAGTCTTTTGGCAACATATTTTTTTGGCAATAAACCTCTGCCAAGGCATAATCCATAATACAGGGGAGACAGGGGCAAGTTGTCACAGGGGTAAGTTGTCACATTACAATTATCTTCTCCATCAGAAGGCACAACTAAAAAGTGTAATATTAGTTTTCTTCCCTCACACGTGTCACGTGCTGACTAAGAGGAGAATAGTACACTGTGAGGTGAGATGAGCACCAATTAACCATTCTGCACAACCCAAAGTAAAAAATATCAGGTTTATATATTTAAAAATAAGCTTCTTTCAGATAAAAATCCTAACAGTTATACACGTGGACTTGTTAGAGGAGAGATTATACCTCAGTCATTGTTCTGTTTTGAGCTAATTTTAAGCTAGTGCTAGCATTAGCGAATTTGGTAGTTTGGGGCAATTTGTCACATGTTCACACTCTTTATTTGATTGCTTAAAACTCTGCACTGATAAAAGATATGAAAATGACATGAACACAAAAGATATACCTGAGACTTTGGTTTCTCATCTGGTACATATTTATTTTTAAATGATGTATTGATTCCAAGAAATCTATAAGAGTGTAAAAAGTATCACAACTAGCCCCAGTCTCCCCTATTACAGGGGATGTGCTTGTCATCATTGGGGTGGTGGTAATAATGTGCAGGTTTATGACTATCAACATATAGCACTAAGTAACTGAAATGACAATATCTGCATTTTCAAGAAAGCACCCAAGATAAAAGGATGTACAAACAACACACTCCTGTAACTCAGGATTTTTTGTCTCTTGAGAACCAAATGAAGACTAAAATGCCATCCAAGCAAAAAGGTTCTGTGTTAAAATCCTTGTCTCCATTTCCTTCTTCCATCCATCCATCCATCCATCCAAAACACAAGTGCATCTAAAAACAGATCTTTCACTTTACCGAGAAAAAAGAAGCTTACTTATAATTGCAGCATACATCACACAGTCTGTCTATGGACGCCCTGTCATTAGGCCAACCATAAAAACACATGACATCACCTCCTTTTCCACTGTGGCCATCTTTTCTTGTTCATAGTGTTTCTGCAGGTTTCATTTTACCTGATGCTGAGAAACAACAGCAGTGTGTGATTTGATTTTCTGCTGTGTGTACCAGCACAGACAATCCAGCTCATTTTATTGTGTGAAAACAAATGGAGAAAAAAAACATGGTGAGCAGTGTGAGTGTATCACAGCTCCCCCCAGCAAAGTCAAAATGAAACCTGTAGCCTGAAGCTGAGGGAATAACAATATCCAGTTGGTATTTCATAAAACGACCCTCATCCACTGACAGTGGCAAGCGAATAAAAAAATGAAGGAAAGATTTTGTGATCTGCAACAAACCGAGATGTAATTGTCCTCTTCCGCTGTAAATCAGCTCTGTCCACTGAATAAACTCCCATATTTGGGGCGGCTCTGTACATGGGAGATCCAGAACAGGATAGTACTGATTAAATTTACACACAATCATAGCAGTAGCAGCTCCTCTGACAGTGCTGTGTGGCTAAGCAACAGGAGTACAAGATGGAATAGCTGAGCTACCACAGGAGGGTATTTGCTATTGAGAAGCTACTGTCACTGATGCTGCCAGCTTGAACCTGTGCTTCTGGGTGAAGGCTCAGGCATCTCAATCGGTCTGAGTACGCCTGCAGAATAAGCCAAATAGCCTGTGACACAGTTACTGAGCGTGGCAATGCTGCCGGCAGAGCCAATCACACAGCGCCCAGAGTCAGGGCTGCATGCTGCTTGCATCTGTAAACAGATCACTCTCACCTTCACTTTAGCAAGCCTGGCAGATTGATATCAGAGTGAAATGGAAGGTTACAGGGGACTAGAAAGACAAACTGGAGAGTTTCACTCCAGATAGTGATGGGGAGACATCCATCACCTGAGAACGTGACACCTGGTTTTAAAAAATGATTGATTGCTCCACAACATATTTAAATTTGTGTGAATTTCAAAACTTATAGACTTTATTCTTAATGCTCCCCAGAGAGCTTAAACACACAGTGGGTATAAAAGAAAGCTTTTACGCTCTTTGACTTCTGACCCCTTTTCACCTCTATATCCATTTCTCTCTCTCTCTATGCATCTATGTTTAACTTTCAAAAACAAGTGCAAATGCAGTGCATGCTTATTATCCAGGTGGACCTGGAAAACCAAAGATGACCTAACTGTTGACTCAAGTTAGTCGAACTAAGCTCCTTGTCATATAACTGCTGATACTCACCGAGAGTGAACTGAATGAACAGCTTCGTCTTTTTTCTAATTTTCTGTCCAATATATTTCACCAATCTGTGAAAAACATCACACTAAAGGTGAGTAAACTTTCTTAAAAGAATATGATGTAAAACGATTATTTTTTGTGTATATGTGTGGGTCCCTTTCTGAAAACAATGAGTGTTGTCTAAAGGAGAATCTTCTGATTATGTCTGATTATTAGTAATCCTGTCTGATTATGAGATGTGTTGATTTTTCCCCACAGGAAAATGGTTGGGAAGTCCCTGATTGCTGGCCTGGTGGTCCTTCTGGTGGCTGCAGTGAGCCTGTTCCTGGGGGTGTTCATGGGCTTGGGGAAGAAAAACACGTCTCCCCCTTCAGACCACTTCTACCCAAAGGCCGCTGTGGCTGCTGATGCTGGAAAGTGTTCAGAAGTGGGGAGGTAAGAGGACGAACGGTGCATATATTTTTTATTCCTTCACGCGTGCCGTTTTATTCTTAAGTGTATTCTTGTGTTTCCAGGGACATTCTGAAGAAAAATGGCTCAGCTGTGGATGCTTCCATCGCTGCCTTGCTGTGTGTCGGCCTTTTAAATGCACACAGCATGGGCATCGGAGGAGGGCTCTTCTTTGTCATCTATAATGCTTCCACAGGTGCAGAATTAGTTTGAAATTTCCAGCACAGCTTACTAAGAAAAAAACAAAACATGAATCTCTCGTAATGTCTGCTCTACAGGGAAGGTGGAAACTATTGATGCAAGGGAGACAGCGCCAATGAACGCCACTGAAGACATGTTTGGCAACAACACCAAGCTTTCTCGTACAGGTAGCAACTAGCTGTGAGCTGTTGGAGAATTTCCCAGGCACAGATTTACTTAATGCAGATCTGACTTTAAAGCTGTTGCAGCCACTGTTACGTGACTTCAATGTTTTATCAGACTCAGGAAAGGATTTACAGTGGTTAGATATTCTATCCATCCCACTCCTTTCAGATGTTCACTCTTCTTTAACATCCTCTCTACATCCGTCCCTGCACCTGCTTCAGTTTGCATAGAAATAAAGTACGACGTCTGGATTTGAACACTGTACATATAGAGGCCTCTCTCTCTCTTTTCAAATAAGGGTTTGGGAGATGGGCTTATGAAATTCAAAATAGTGGTTCTGCTGTTTCTCTCTGACAGGTGGATTGTCCATAGCAATTCCAGGGGAGATCCGTGGTTATGAGATGGCACACAAAAGGCATGGCAGGCTGCCATGGAAGGAGCTGTTTGAGCCCAGCATTGCGTTGGCTCGTGATGGTTTTCCAATAGGAAAAGCCCTGGCTCATGCCATCTTCAAGAGCAAAGATTCCATTCAAGGAGACGCCAACATGTGGTGAGGGGGACTTTTATTTTATTGCTTTGATCTAATATTAATAATTTATGCTGCAAACTAGAAATAGTTAATTGTTTTGGGACATATGTGTACTTTCCTTCTCACTTGTCTGCTTTGTGAAATCTAGTGAAATCTAGCTGGTTTCCTATCCATAAAACCACAACTTATAATTCTTAGACTTTTGATTTTGTACAGAATAGACAAACTAGATTAAATCTCTGAATTAGAGAACTTTACATTGATGGATGATATTACACACCTAAAAATAACTTTTCTTGGCCCTGTGATAGTTTCATGGTGGTTTAAAACATACAAGGAGTAAAAACTTTGAGGTTCTGTAAACAGCTTATTTATGACTCTTTCATAATTGTGATCTATGTGTAACTGAAAAGCTTTCAGAGAGCTCAAACCTCCGCCATGGTATAATCCATTTGGACTGATGCTATAGACTGAACAGTGATGCCCTCTAGCGGTGAAATAACAACACTGTCTGGTAAAACAGCCCTTATTTAAAGGGATTTTCAGGATTTTTTCAGACAGAATTTCATGCTCTGATCCCAAATGAATCATATGATCCTCAGGTGATAGGCCTAATCTCTCACTTGCTCTAAAAATGAAAAAAATAAATAACAATACAGATGATGGCTGGACAATGCAAGTGAAAACATAACCTCATTGGTGTGGGTAAAAAGGCCTTTGGGGTCATAGGGGATTTTTTTGTTATACCATGAATTATTTGATTTAGATTTAGGTTTTGTTTCTATGTCTCTATGTGTGATATTCTGGTGCATTGCTGTATTCTACAGTAGCTTTTGTGATACTTCTACTGGGGTGGGCCAAGTCAGATATTTTCAAATCCTACCCACAATGACTTTTGCAATTCAACTGTTTCTTTTCTTCTTTGTGCTTCCTTATCATTTTCAGTGAGGTGTTTTGTGATTCAGAAAAAAACATCCTGAAAGAAAATGATATTGTTAGATTTCCAAAACTTGCTGACACGTACCAAAGAATAGCAGAAGAGGGGCCTGATGTGTTTTATAACGGGACAATGGCACAGAGCATCGTTGAGGACATCCAGGCGGCAGGTGCTGTGCTGTTTTCTCTCCACTGCTGTCTTTATAGAAAATAAGAATGAATTACTAATGGCCTGCTAGAAACACCACAATAAATGGCAAACAGTAATGTGATTGTTATTTCTCATTCTAAATTCACCATGACACTTGTGCATTCATTCCAGGTGGTATCATCACCCTGGATGATCTGCTGGAGTACCAGCCTGTGCTGAATGAGAACCCTCTGAAGCTGAACGTTGGGGAATACACCATGCACGTCCCAGACGCCCCCTCCAGTGGCCCTGTGCTGGCACTCATACTCAATATAGTGGATGGTGAGCGGCCTCGCCGAGTGCTTGTGCAACCATGCAGAGGAAAGGATGTCAGGTTTCCCCAGGTCGTCCCTGGAATGATTCTCTGCTGTTTTTGGAAGCAGAAAACAGAGCTGCTGCTCAGCTGTGTTTGCCAAATTTAGTTCAGTATCAACACTCCATCTGTTCAGGGAGAGAATCTTTAGGGCTTTAATGCTTTAAATATAAAGTGGAATCAATTATTTCAAATCAGGGATAACACTGAATATGCTAATGTATGAATCTAGAGGACTCATTACTTGATTATGATACTAAAATTAGAATCTTCATTTTATGCTTTTTTTTTTTTTACTGTTGTTGTTTTGCAGGGTACAACTTCACAGACACAAGTGTGTCCACAGCAGAGGAAAAAACTCTGACATACCATCGCATTGTAGAGGCTTTTCGGTTTGCTTACGCCAAGAGGAGCAGACTGGGGGACCCACGTTATCTCAACATTACTGATGTAAGTGCTCGTGTTGTTATTCTTGGAATGCTTTGCTCAAGGGCGTGTGATCAGCCCTTCAAAAATAAAAAAAATCAGGTGTTTTTGTATTTTTCCCTCTTCAGCTGACTTGTTTTGCTCCCCTCAGCTAATCCAAAACATGACCTCAGACTACTTTGCTGATGGCATCAGGAGTAAAATTACAGACGACACCACCCATCCAGACAGCTACTACGAGCCTGACTACTTTGTCCCGGACAACCACGGCACAGCTCACCTGTCAGTTATAGCTGAGGATGGAAGTGCTGTGGCGGCCACCAGCACCATTAATCTATAGTGAGTTCCCTCCTTTTTCATTTAAAAAAAGGTATTTAACATGTACAAATCAATTACAGTCCTTCCCAGATAATGAAGTATTAACATTAAAGAGCCGTTTTGTTTCTCCAGCTTTGGATCTAAAGTCATGTCCCGATCGACTGGAATCATTTTCAATGATGAAATGGATGACTTCAGCTCTCCACACATGACCAATGGATTTGGAATCCCTCCTTCACCCAACAACTTCATCCAACCAGGTGGGACTAACCTGAATAATCACATTTATATCTAATCCCCTGTGTAGACTGATGATGTGGATGGATATTGGTGTTGAAAATGTTACGTGCCCCTCTCTCCTTGCCAGAATCCTGAAAGCTTTAGCTCATGTGAAGTATTGTCCTCCTCAGTTTTCAAAGCCATAATCTAATATTTGGCCTCACCCCGTGGATCACTGTTATTCTTTCATGTGTTTACAGTCATTTTATATACTTGTCAAAATAATCTGGCAGTTTTTAGCTGTTAAAATTCTGCCATTAAACCACAAGGTAAAAAATAAACATTTCTCCATTAGGCAGTCACAGCCACACTCTGTTTATCTGTTGCAGGCAAGAGGCCGCTGTCTTCCATGTGTCCTACAATCATCTTTGACAAAGAAAACAGAGTAAAAATGGTGGTAGGAGCATCTGGGGGCACAAAAATTACCACAGCCAC
The DNA here is from genome assembly GCA_900323345.1 of Pseudochromis fuscus. Classification (NCBI taxonomy): domain Eukaryota; kingdom Metazoa; phylum Chordata; class Actinopteri; family Pseudochromidae; genus Pseudochromis; species Pseudochromis fuscus. The sequence goes on from OOFC01009535.1 coordinate 49,079, forward strand.
TGCTTTAGTAAGTTTGATGCATTCACACACACCTCCGTCCTGCATAGTCCCACACTTCACCATGTAAACTTTGATGGGTTACGTTTTCTGGTTAAACAACAGGTTATCCTGAACTCCTTGTTCTTTAATTATGACCTGAAGAAAGCTGTGACGGAGCCGCGAGTTCACAATCAGCTCAACCCAAACATGACAGTGGTTGAGCAGGGGTTTGAAAAGGTGGGTCACACATGTACGAAACAATGTTCAGAATAGATCTCACTAAAAAGCTGCTGATGTTGTCAAGTAAAGCATTACTTATTGCACTGGACACCAGAGTTACAGTAATTTAGAGAACGTGGGTTGTTTTGAAAGTGCAGACAGACATTTTATTGAAATTTAAGTTGGTATAAAAATAACCTTTACATGCATCAAGCATCCAGATCCACCATCAAAGAATTTGAATTAAAAAAAACTGTCAGAACAATAATGTCAAGACTCAGGATGAAGCCATCTGAACACCTCTGTGGCTATAGTTAGGTCTAGGTATAGTTTGAACTCGCAGACTGTAAAGAAGAGTTGGACAAAGCTGACATACATCACCTGTTGATTTGTGGACATTTGAATGTCGCTATGTTGATTTTCTGGAGCCAGAAGTCATCATATTTGGATATGAAGAGAGGCGTGAGGAGGCGGGTTTGACCCTTGGCCTTAATGCCCGGTGGCTATGTTCATTTTTTATATACAATCTATAATTGAACCAAATTCTGAAGTGACTTCACTAACATGTGTTTACTGGGCTCATATTTACCTTGGTTTACCTATGGTTTAGAGTGTTAACATACTGAATGATTATTAATAATTAGCACTAAGCACAGCTGAGACTGATGGAAATATGATTTGTTTTTCAGGCATTTAGTGCATAAGCAATAAAGTATTGACAAAGTGAATCTTGACCAGATGGTGGCGCTAGATGAAACTCAGTCTGAATATTCACCTATCACTGTCACAAGGAAATTCAGAGGATTCATTACAATTTATCCTCTGAGGACCATGAAAGTCTGTATATTTTAGTCATGCTTCCAGCACAGCTAAAATTATTTAATACTCATCTCAATAACATTTTTTAGTCATACACATTGACTTTTATGTTTGGCTACCAGAATGATAAGAAATCATTTCAGATTAGGCAATAAAAACACAATAATCAGAAAAGTTAATATTCATCAATTATAAATTCTTCACAAACAAGATTTGTTCCTTTAAGATGTGTGTTACCAGTTGAGCTCCTTCACACAACTATATTTTTTGTGCCTGTGCACTGATACCATGGCAGAGCGTCCTGGAGGGTCTGGCCCAGAAGAACCACGTAACACAGCTGCTGAGGACTCCGGACTCTGTGGTCCAGGCCGTCGTACGGCAGGGAGAGCGTCTCTGTGCAGAGTCTGACCCCCGCAAAGGAGGCTATCCTGCAGGATACTGAATGTCCCTTCAAGCTCTTCGCTGCTCCCTTCAGTGAGGACGATCTCCTCAGAGACACTTGGACAGACCCATAATAAAAAGGTGTCTGCACTAAAGACTCAAGAAATGTTTAAGCTATGGAGACACAGCCACCACTTGTTCAACTCAAACATGGAACTTGACCCCATCTCACCTCTTTTACTCAAACTCAATTATTCAGCATTACTTCTTTTTGGCATTATTTTTGTGTTTTGCAGTAAAATAAGAGGTGGTACCTAGTTTGACTCCTGTATCATCACTACTGGATATTGGCCAAGAAGGTGATGTTATGACGACTGCAGCAGAGACTGTGAGGCCAAAATATATCTGCTTTCACCACGAAAACCAGATACTGTATCTTAAATGGACTGCACTTATATTGTGCCTTTATACCATATCTCTCAAAGCGCTTTACATTTGCTTTGCAATTCACACACACTCACAACAGTGAAAAAAAAACAAACCATGCAACGCACTAGTAAACATCAGCTGAGCCACAGCCGCTCCTGTATGAAATGTCTTTATGACCAAGTAAGAATCTGAGTGGTAGGTTGTCCATGTAGTATTTTGACTTCTTTTTTCTTTTCTTTTGTAACAAAAAACTTCTGTGAATAATTGGACACATTGTCTGAAAAATAGGGGTTTGTTTTTAATGTCAAATTGGTGAAAAAACATCAATTAAAAAACTAGACCTGCAAGCAGGTGTACCAATTAACAATAAGGACATCTCAGGTTGTTTGCCTGTTTCACCGAAATGTCTACCTACATCTTTCTCCTGATGTAAGTTGATCCTGAAATGCACATTATTTAGCAGAAACTCATCGTGTTGTTTTATACCGTGACTCTACAGTGAAACTATTACTTTTGAATTGTAAATGTTTAATACCGAGTAGAGGTTAAGTGAATGTATAGTGTATTTCTGAAATATACATTTGCAGATATATTTTTCTAAACATGCATTGTTCTTATGCCATGTTTGTTGCCATGCTTGTTATTAAACATTTTGAACAAACAGGTTTTTTTTACCACAGAAAAATGTGCCGTTTCTGTACTGTAATATTAGATATGAAATCACTCCATTTACTTTTAGTTTGTGGTCTTTCAGATTTTGTTTTTAAAAACTTCTGCAGTGGTACAGATAATAAGCTTCTTACCAGAACTACTACTGACAGTTACTTTTCCTTTTTATTAATCTAGAAAAAACTTTCCTAAAACCAAGGTGATGTGTTCATGTTGCTTGTTGGGTGAATGCTTATGAAGGATTAAGCACGTTCATGCTGACATGCAACTTCACAGGTCTTATTATTCTACTTCTTACAATATCAAATTTTTTCAGCTATTTGTCTAAATAATGAAAGGAAGAGCTATTGACCATGTACCCACGACAATGAGCATTCAGTGCATCTGGGGCAAATTGTGCAAAAACAGAGAGGCCTGAAAATGGGAGAATGAAATGTAAAATGCAGCAGAGAGCACCACAATGCGCCAGAGGCCAGGAAGCACCCCATAGTACCCTAAACCTCCATGTAGTGCAAAATATGCAGCTGTGCATACATCACAGACTGCACAGGTCAGATGGCCCAAAGGCAGCCATACAACAGAATGGCAAAGATCTGATGAAGATGTCGAGCTTGTGTTTGAATCAATGGCCAAAGGTGATGTGGAGAAGAGACTGCAAGCAAGGGCAACAGTGGTCATGACAACAGCAGCTGAAAGATTTGGCACAGAAGAGAGGTGGGCCAAAAAGCCTTATGCTAAGAACTAGAGACACCAAAATTCACAACATCCAGCAAGAACTTCAAACTCCCAAGAAACAACAGAAACTGGTGAATCATGAAGAAACGGCACCACTGGAAGAACTGTATGTGATGCTTAGTTGAGATAATTAGTCAGCTAATAATAATACCGGTATGGATTTATATAGACATAGATTAGGTGCCCTGGGGTAGACTGACGGAGTTTTGCGCCTACAGCCTCTCCGACCACCACTAACATTCATACGAGGCAAATGTGGGTTAAGTGTCTTGCCCAAGGACACACCAACAGTGACTGGGAGGAGCAGGAATCAAACCACCGACTCTTCAGTTAGTAGACGGCCCCTCTACCACTGAGCCACTGCCGTCCCTTAAGCGCCCAGTCCAAGTGGCACTACCTTAACATATACAAGCACTGTCCTTTACTTCTCTGGTGGCTTGAAGAGAACATTTGAAAACATCAACGTGTTGAGTATAGAGGGAAAAATCCTCTGGAGGAACAAGTACAATGCCATCTCGATCCAGAAGGGTGGCATTCCAAGGGTACCAGGCTGTTTTGAGCATCCAGGAGTTATCACACAACTCCAGAGGGAGGCTGGAAAGAACAAAGGCTACTCAGAAGGGAGGGAGTCACAACAGTTTATCCAAGAGGACGTCAGGGCAACTGTTGAGGAGGAAAGGACTGGCAGAGCAGTAGCGATGAGACTACAGTTGTTCACATCTTTCTTCCTAGTCCATCCAACTTGCACTGCTGGGACCTTGCAGAACACCCATTATGCCACCTCTGTAAGAAAATTAGCACGTTGCAACATATCCAGAGCTGTTGCTAAAGAGATTTTGCCAATGGTTGCTATCAGTGGCAGCATGAAACCACAACTCGACATCTGCCAAAAGACAGGGTCAACCAGGAACACCATCCACCACCTGCAATAAAACACCAGGAGCCACCTGGGCTGCTTTTCACTGCACAGGACTGGGGGATAGAGACAGACTTGGGAAAGCAGCTGCAGTTTCCTTCCCACATCAGAGTCCACACTGCGGCCAGACCTGGGGCTATGGTCAGATTCAGCTTCACCGTGGGACGAACAGATGGAGGAGGCCTATGGGAGGAAAAGAGCCAAGAACAAGGAGGTGAAAGACAATTGCCAGAGAAGCTGCTTGGGAGCCAAGTGTTGGCCTGTGGAGGTTTGTTGTAACTGTTCATGGCATACACAGCACTCAGCATCATGGGACAAAGAAGGAGAGCCATTTCCACCACAAAATCGAGAAAGCATCAAGATGGTACTGGCTAAAAACAGCAGATCAGGATTGCTGCGAGGACACAGTCCAGGATCTGATCAGCCTTGGTTGAGTTGCCAAGATGAGGGTGTATGATGTTTGAAAGAACATGATGACTAGTTACATCACTGATGATCATAGTGTTGCGAAGAGGTTTCTGAAACTTCAAATGGGCCACAAAGCTTTCACCTATTAAACTTGCATTCAATTTTTTGATATCCTTAGAGTTTTTGATTCATCACAGTTTAAGTTTTGTGCCTGTTTTCAACCTGTTGTGTATATCAAGTAGAATTTGAGTAGAATTGAGTAGCAAATTACACAAAATGAGTAACACATTGCTTTAACATTGTGGGAAACTGCTTCAAAGGGGTAAAACAACACTTATCTAACTACTATTCAAACTTACCATCTAGTGCTGCTACAAACCAACTAATCAAATACAAATTAACCAATCAGGATGCTTCTACAAACCAGCCAATCAGGGCACAGCTACAAACAAGCTAATCAGGACTTGGCTACAAACCAGTAGTATTGGCTGGTATGTAGAATACAACAACCAATGAATGATTTAAACAATATTATGATTCATAATATGGTGTAATACTTGTGTAATAAATTACTGTTAAGCTTTTTAAATTGTTACATGTACGGTATTTCAAACCATCTTGTAACTTTCACCCTTTTTATCTCTGCTATGCTATGTAAATGATTCCAGCTCAACACTGAAATGCTTTTCTAGTTTTGCTTATGAACAGTCCAAATCTAATGGAAACTGTACAGTAAGAGCCTGCAGCTACAGTGGTGCTCGGAGAGAAATATTACTCACGAGGACCTTACATTTGTTTGGGTGTAGCATGTTAGCATGTCAACATTTGCATGCTGACCTTTGCTAATTAGCAACATGCACGAAGCACAGCTGAGGCTGATGGGAATGTCACTGGTGCTGCGGGTATTTAGTTACAAACAAAAGTAGTTGGATGTGAGGAAGGTGCTCGTGGCAAAGTCAGGAAGTTCATCCTAAGGGGAACGTGGATATTTTTGCTGAATTTTACAGTAACTCAGTAGGAAGTTGTGGAGACATTTCACTGTAGACCAAGAACAACAGAGGCCACTGTGGACAATAAAACAACTTGATTGTGAGGGAAATAAATGTCTGCACCAAATTCTATACTGACATATTTCAGCCTGGGCCTCTAAAGATGTGACAGTACTGTAGCTAAGAGCTGCAAAAACCAGCGGGCACAGTGGAACGCTGACATTTTTGCTTGATTAATGACATTAAACGTTCATCAGTCGCCAACTTTGCTGCAAATCACCTTTGTCATTCGACTAAACCAAAAAACCAACTCATTATGTCAACAGTAAAATATACACAGTGAACAAAGATTGTAGAGCTGAGTGCATTCGGTTCTAGTCAGAGGAAATAAGGAAATAAACAAAACCTGAGGAGGACTCAGTATGTCTGAAAAGTCTGACCAGGTTTCACTTTCAGTGTTGAGTGAATTTCAAACAGTGTTCAGTATCGCCAGTCATGCTGTTTTTAAATAAGTCAAAAACTAACCAGTTACATTAAACAATGTCAGCATTTTCTCATCCAATAATTCATAGAATTTTCCATAGATGGTAAAATTTACATAATGCTCTGCTGAATTCAAGTCAAATTCAGACAGGATGCTTTCTGCTGTGAGAGGCGCCACACAATCACAGCAGGGAACCATAAATCCAACACTAAGACTCACACACACTCTTTTTACTCCTGTGAAGTGGCCCACACACTCCTCTACCCACTGTTAGTTGTAAACATGCTAAACATGTAATACAGGTACTATATGGCCCCAGGCGTGAAGCCACATCATGAATAACAACAGTCAAACGACCTCACTTTGGAAATCAAGTTGTATCACATAACTGTGTGTGGTATTTACACAGAAGACAAGGCTGCTTATACTATGCACCACTGTAATCCAACTGTTTATCCACTGATGAACACAAAGCCAAACATGGCCCTTAAACTAATTCAACAGGAACTTTCAAGGGGCCGGGACAGATGGTAAATGAGGGAGAAACTTCCTCTCGACAGGCCTCAAGGGTTCAAGTCTGCCATGTGCATGAGGGTAAACTAAACAATCACTCCCTGAAATATCAAGGCACGTAATAACTTTAAATACAACTGAGACTACAACAAAAAAAAACTACCACAAACATGTCCCTGCTGTATCACCAGTTATTTAGACTAGTGAAGACTCAATAAGATGTAACAAGCTCTTCAATTACTTGAAAAAGTGCAGTAAGTAATAGATTACAGTCCAGGCACAGCACATAAATGTTGGGATACAAGCTAAAACACTTCTTACAAACTGTGTCAGATGAAAGTGGAATACAAAGACAGTATCTGTGTAGTGTCATCGTGGGGCTATTACATTATGAATGTAATCACGATTTCCTCCTCTGGATTCCAGCTTCATCAGTATTCTTCCAGCAAAATATAAATCATCCGGGCCACTGGAACACATTCATCATGCAGCTAACTGTGATATTACTCTCATTCATCAAAGAGCGGCTGGGTAAATCAGGACGGCCATGACAGCTCCTGATAAACTTTCAACATTTTTTACCTACATCGTTGTCTGGCATGTACGTCTGTCAGACTGACCTGTGCTGTTGCTGTGGTGGAAGTTATTTAACCACATATTATTCTCAGCGCAATCACTCAAATCAAGAGGCACTGCATACAGTCTTGATCTAGTGGAAACTCGTCTTTATTATATGACTGCTGGCACTGTTCTGTTTAATTGTGATCCCGGCACTGAGTGTCACAGCTGCCTCTACATCAAAATATTTATAAAAGAAATGTTTTGGTGCTGGGAGAAGCAGGACAGAACCTCACCACCATCTAGTGGCGAGCTGCTGACTCAGCAGTTAGAAGAGATGTGTATTTACAGCAGCAAAAACATCCAGTTTGTTGTTAAGGAGGCAGCAGTTAGAGTCTCATGGAGACCGGCGGTGCTGGGGACTGCAGCTCCTGGTCCAGCAGCCGGAAGAGCATGGCGCTTTTGTTGCACTGCAAGGTTTGTCCCAGAGAGCGGTGGAGCTGAGCCTGCAGGTAATGGACGTCCCGCAGCCGCTCTTTACAGTTCAGCTTGGAGAAATAGGCTGCAGCCTCGTTTAGCGTGTCAACAGCTGAAACCGCCAGACGCAAATCTGCTGGGATACAACAAGCAGGGGCGTGCGAATGTAAATAAACAACTATACGACACTGTGAGGCACGGATCTGTATTCAGAGCAGAGGTGGCGACTGATGTTGTTACCTGCTTGCCCTTGTCTGTTTGGCCTGAACCCAGCCACCGCCATCTGACAGCGAGCCGCCAGCAGCATGGCTCGGCCTTTGTCCATGACCGCTCCGTGGGCCAGAACGGGCTCCATGGCTTCATGCAGAACATTCAGAGCCTGCTCAGGAACCCCCAACATCAACTACAGAAAGGAGAAAAACAAAGAGATTAAGATAAACTATGCGTGCATCTCTGTGCTGCTTCTATTTTGCATAAACACCAGTTACACAGCAAATGAAGGCGGTGGTGATTTGCATGGTTGGGAAGTTTAACAGTGTTCGTGCAGAGGCAGTTTTCCTGCTGTGGCTGACCTGAGTGAAGGCCAGGTGAAGGATGGTTTCTGAGGCAAGAGACTGTAGGTGGTGCTGTCTCGCCAGAGCCAAGGCCTGAAGGAGGAGAGGAAGAGCTGTGGAGAAGCCAGATGACTCCCAATGGAGCTCAGCAGTGGTCAGCATCACTCTGCATGAGACATGAAAGGGCATCGATATAGACAAGAAACACAAAGTGGCTTAAACTATGTAACCAAACAATACATTTTAGAAAAATACTTTATGATTTAACTCTGGTTTCCTCCCACAGTCCAAAGACATGCTTGTTAGGTGAATTGATTAAACTAAATTGACCGTAGGTGTGAGTGGGCGCGTGAATGGTTGTTTGTCTGTATGTTAGCCCTGCGATAGGCTGGCAACCTGTCCAGGGTGTACCCCACCTCCTGCCCGATGACAGCTGGAATAGGCTCCAGCAGACCCCTGCGACCCAAGTGTGGAGAAGCAGGTACAGAAAATGACTGACTGACTGACTGACTGATTTAGGTTTGTTAACTCTTATTCCTTTTCACTGCAGGAAACAAGCAAGCATGGTATGAGAATATGTGATATCTAGAAATACCAGAAGCAGTCTACCTGATGACCATCTCTGTACATTTAGTCTTCTCACAGTGAACCTGCAGCCGCTGCAGGATGTTGTACGCCTCAGTGCTGCGGTTGAGACCCTTCAGAACCTGAGCTTTCCTGTGAAGAAACACACATGGTTACTCTCTACAACATGAGTTAGACTGCCACTTGTAAACAGAGTTGGGGTACATTAGTGTTACCTGTAAAGTCCTTCTGTTTTATTTAAGGCAGAAATAGCTGTGACCAGCGGCTCCGCCAAATGGTATTTCCCTTCGTTCATGTGTCTCTCAAACTGGATTTTCAGATCACACAGCATCCAGAGCTAAAATGGGAATTTGGATAAACAAAAAAATAAACATCATTTTGTACATTTCCGCTCATTATACGTAGATAATATCATGTATTACATAATAAAGCAATTAAGTCTCGAGCTCTGGGCTAGAAAGCTGAAAAGCAACATATTTGCCTACACTGAAAACTTGATGTTTATTTTACCACACTAAAACAGTTTTATTCAATATGCAGTTTATTCAAAAATAGCATGTGAAAAGACAAGTAAATACAAAGTAAAGCTAAAAACCAACTTAAACCACTGTGATGCCTCTCTGTTTTGACAGTTTGGTCTAGAGTCAAGCTAGCAACTGTACTAACCATCCGTAGTTAGGTTTATCTACCCTTGACTCACTATATTCAAATGTACTGATTTAGTAAATTATTAATTTTAATATAAGTAATAATAGTTGATGGAAAAGCACACATGTAGCAAAACAGAAATAAATTGAATGCCTACAAAGTTTGGACTAAAAAAAACGTAGCTACAGTAGATGAGGAAGCTGAAACTGATATACATACACACACACACACACACACATACATATACACATACAGCACAGGACAAAAGTTTGGACACACCTTCTCATTCAAACATTGTCTTTATTTTCATGACTATCTACATTGTAGAGTAAAGTAAAGTAATGATGGCCACTCGTTTTTCTTTCGTTAGTTGATTGGTTCTTGCCATAATATGTATTTTAACAGTTGTCCAATAGGGCTTAACCTGACTTCTGCACAACACAACTGATGGTCCCAACCCCATTGATAAAACAAGAAATTCCACTAATTAACCCTGATAAGTCACAGCTGTGAAGTGGAAACCATTTCAGGTGACGACCTCTTGAAGCTCATCAAGATAATGCAAAGAGTTTGCAAAGTAGTAATCAGACCAAACGGTGGCTATTTTGAAGAAACTAGAATATAAAACATGTTTTCAGTTATTTCACCTTTTTTCAGTACATAACTCCACATGTGTTCATTCATAGTTTTGATGCCTTCAGTGA
>OOFC01009553.1:1434-12055 GCA_900323345.1 Pseudochromis fuscus
GGATGCATGGTGGAGCGAGGGGTGGCGAGGGGCGGTGAGGGGAGGGGAGGGGAGGCGGGCGTTTGGTCGTCGGGGTCTTTCAGCATTCCGATGGAGCAAAAAGTTAATGACGGCCCAATGGTGTTGTGAGAAAGCTGGCCGGAGGAGAAGTGTTACAGGGAATCACCGCCTGTGCCAGTGAGCAGCGACAAAAGGGGGCCATAAGCTGCATTGAGTTTTCGCCATATTTATATCGCTTACATGGTCGCTTTATGTCGCGCTGAAAAAGTGCACTCACTCATCCCCGCTCCTGCTAACAAAACAACATATTTGTTTGGAGTGGCAAACCGGCAAATAATGAGAGGACTTTGTTCGCTTGAGACAAACAAGACGCACGGATAATTCAGGGGGAATTGAGTTGAACGAGTTCTCAGCACTTCAAAAGAAAAAATGTTTTAATTTTTAAAGCGGTTTGTAAATCCCGTCACCTTAGCTCCCTCGCTTGACTCCCTTTTTTCGTAAAAGCCGCCCTAACACGCCCGCCTTCCCTGCAGGCCTTAATGCATGCTGACAGTTTCCCTCCGTAATTGGTGATCACACCCAGATGGATGGTTCCTTAATTTGCTGTTCCCAATAAAGCCAGGCAGCTCAAAGGGAAAGGGGCAGCAGGGGGAGTGGGGCTGTGGAGGTGGCAGCGGTGGTGAGGGGGCCATCCTTGATTTGTTGGTTATAGATACAAGAGCAGTAAACACCCGAGGCTGCGGGCCCGACAGTTTGACCAGGCTTTTGTTCACACGTCCGTTGAAAAGCAGAAAGGGGGGCCCCTCCTCTGGCTCGGCCCTCCTCCTCCTCCTCCTCCTCCTCTTCCTCCTTCTTCCCTCTTTCCCAATAATCCCGCTCCCTCTCACTCCTTCTGTTTTCAGTCCAGCCCGGAAAGTGCACGGCATGAGCACTGGAGGATGTATGCATGTGTGTGTGTGTGTGTGTGTGTGTGTGGGCGTCCCGAGTTTCAGCCGAGGGCAGGATGAGGAAATGATCTCTTGTGTCCATGTGTGTCTTTTCCCTTTTCACTGACTAACCGGATTGCAGCGGTCCGGCTGAATGGAGAGTGAATGGACGACGTGAAGTTCCCGGGGTTATAGGTTACGGTCCGCGGAGGGACCTCGGTGCATGTGTGGTCGTCCTCGGGCTCCATTAGAGGGGACACAAACAGGGTGACGGACCGGGTCAAGGCGGAGACCCGCTGTCACTAATGAGGTCAACCTGCGGTGACCTCAGGGACGCGAAGGGGTCGAGTCGAGCTCGCTGGGATGATCCAAGTGAAGATTCATTTAGATCGCTGCCAGTTTGATCGGTGACACCAGCCACAATCAAATCAAAACTTTATTTATTTACGTCTTGGAGTTACAATAGACCCTTGAAGTTTGGTGTATTCAAGATGGCTGGAGGTGGTCCTGCTTTTGTGCGTCCTGGGTCACTGTCATGTCTGAACTGAGCCATCAACAAGTCAGACAGTCTCCTATTCAGAAAGGTCTGTACAGACATGGAGGGATAGGACTTTAACCAGGAAGTAATCACAGGAAGTTTAAAAGGGAAACATGGATTGAGGAGGAAGTGTTTCCATGGACAACTTCAGAATAACTGAATATTAAATAAACTTTATAACCTTTGGATTTCATTAGATGTTGAAGTGGGCTATAAGAGGATATTTGGATACATAGTCATCTTCTATACCTGCTTGTCCACACTTGGGTCACAGGGGTCTGCTGGATCCTATCCCAGCTGGTATCAGGTCAGGAGGCAGGGTCCACCCTGGACAGGTTGCCAGCCACAGTAGTGGAGGAAGCCACAGTATCCAGAGAAACCCACCATGTACAGGAAGGACATGCAAACTCCACGAGATTCGAACCCAGAACCTTCTTGTTAGCAAGTGCTAACCACTGCACCACTATGGATACATAATAATTGCAGGAAAAAAACTTCAGAGGAAGTGAAACAAAATCCTGACATCCCAGAAAAACTTTATCTCTTATAATAGACGCATGCTTTAAAAATTTGGCTGCATCTTAATGAAGCGTCATCATGTCTACAATCTGAGTGGTTGAGATCAGCTTTCAAAACCAGAACAAATATCCAGTAAAGTAAATTATTCCTGCTCAGTAAACAGGATTGTGTTTCCTGTAATAAACAAACCCAGGTGGGCTCATGTGTTCGCTAATAAAGAACCATGACATGACTGATTTAAAGAACAGTTTAAATGAACCAGATGAACGACACTTTTTAAGACAAAGCCCAAACACCAGCTCAACACAAGGAGAGCGTAGTTTCCTGCAAACACCTTCAAGACAGTCCAGTAACAGATGGTTTGACCCCTCCCCCTCCATCGTGGACAGACAGAAGACACTGACTCAGCTCCATGTAATCCAGCTACACCCTCCCTGGAAACTGTTGCACCTCGGAGGCAACGGGCGGTCGCACCAACTATTGATACCAATTATTAATAAACACACACTCATACACAATATTCATTTAACAAGGAAGACGCTGAAAACATCTTATGGTTGACAATCGATATCTGACCATTAGGCAGCAGAGGAACGCACATATCCTCATAAAACTCTCTTTAAAGCTTCAATGAGACACTTAAGACTCAAGTGTAACAACACGGGTTCGACGTTCATACACACAAGGACGCACACACACTCTATTAAGATTATACAAAATCGTAAGTACTTTCTTCGCTCTCCTTTTTCTTCCCAACTAAATGCTGCATTTTCCCCCCGCAGACTGCACTCTGCTCATCGCCACCTCACCTGTTATTTCCAAAAGCACTTTTGTGCAGTTGAATTGTAAATAACATATTCCTTCTCGGTGTCGCTGTAATTAACTATTGTTGGTTTCCCTTGAACGCTTCATCAGCCTAGCGAGTCCTGAAGTATGCCACCATAATAATAAAATATAAGAAGCTTTCTGCACAAAACCCTGCATTCATTAGACGAGGAAGCACTCTGCTGTGCATTAGCGCCGTGCGGTTACTCGGTTGGACACGAGGTAGAAAGTGAAAGACATTACTGTGGATTTAAAAGCAGAGTTTGTCAAGTTTCCCTCAAGGTTTCGAGGTGGTTGACAGTGGTTAATGGTGAAAGATCATTGCTTTAGAGAGCAGGGGGGAGACAAACGTGTCCTTGACGTGTGATCACTTACTGAAAATCCACTGACCTAATCAAGCAACATAAGCACAGGAATGGCTTCTCCACAAAAGCAGCTTTAAAGCCACGGCCGAGTCTGTCAAGTCAATCTGGAGCTGTGTCCATTGATTCACAGCGCGACACAAAACAACGCAGGAATGTTCTCCATGCACTTGCTGCTTGTTTCACATAATATCACCGCCGGGGGAGATCTGAATACAGGCTGCATGGTCAGAAATGTAAAAGAAGAGGTGGGGAGGTGATTCGAAAACACTGCCGCAAACACGACGAGGGAGACGGGAGGAAGTGTCCTTGAATCCTGCAGCAGCGTAAACTGGAGGGGCTTGAAAAGGAGATTGAAGTATCGGTGGACGAAAGTGTGGCCTGTCTTCCTGACGCACTGCAGCTCAGACTCATCAGGGTGAAAACACAATGTGCAACTTTTTCTTTGTGCGATGCAGGCGGATTGATTCAGCTCCGAGGAGGATGGGGAAATTGAAATGGGAACAGTGAAGTGAAGGCGTGCATGTGTGTGTGTGTGTGTGTGTGTCACAGAACATGATGAGCCTGTAATTCTCTGTCCACATTTCTACGAGCGTCAGGCCTTGATGCTACTGTTTGCAGATGGGGCCAAAAATGAAAAATGCCCTCGTGGTTTCAACAATGCACCAACAAACCTTCAAAATGTGGCCAGAAAATCATGGAGGCAGTGCAAATATGATGATGGTACGAAACACTGAAATGGGAATTATTGATTTGATAAATATTTTATCGACTAAAAACGATCATATTCTTCTAGTTTCATACAAATCCAAAATACAGGTTCATTAAAGGATCAATTTATTTATATATTTTGACACAACACTGTGTTTTCAATGAGGCACACTCATTAAGGTTGCACAATTTTGCCATTTTTATTTATTTGTTGTTCACATAAAAGATATAATGCACATAAAAATAAATAAATTGATTGATTTAAATTACAGCATTATTCATAATTGATCAGCATCCAGAACAATAAAAGATAAAATAGACATTAAGCTCTAATTAAAACATGAGGAGAGGACAAGTTGCAGGATTAATATTAATATCCATACAGCCTAAATTTGAGCACGCTTAACCGCATTGCTGGAAAGTAAGAAACATGCAAACAATAAAACGCATGCACAGTATGTAAAATACATCAATCCATCACAATAAACATGAAGCAGTGAGGTGCGTGTGGGCAGAGAGACGGCATTAATATTCAAATTAAAACCAAAAGCAGGGAGTAGGCAGCGAGAGTGAGGGCAAGGTTCCAGTTAGTTTCATTGGTGATAGATGTGGGTACTAATCAACTTCATATTAACTGTAAATAAACCCAATGTGTGCAGTTAGATAATAATCCAGTGAGTTATAGTTCTATATTGGACAACCTGCAGTGTGTCCCCTGATATAAAGACATCTGATTGGACACCAGACCTGTCCATGTCCACGTCCCTTCATTAGCAGCTTGTCTCGCACAGTATTCAATAAGTTTGATGAGTTAACTTACATGAGTTACCTGCTGTGACACTCCTACTTCCTGGTTTGGTCAAAAGAGGGCGGAGCCTGGATAAATGCAGAGGCCCAGGAAAAGGACGTGAGACAACATGAAGAGTGAGGACTGTTATATGTCCCCCTGATGTCTCATTTATTAGCTCAGTTGCACTCACACCTTGTTTGATCAGCTTAATTAGTTTAGTTTAATTTATTTAATGTTTTTATTCAGTCGTATTTTTAGGGATTTTTGAGGAAGAAAATAAAACCCATTTATCAAATGTGTGTTTTTCTTCTTTCACAGTCTGACATAGATGCTGCTTTAGATGCGTTGATTTTTACCCATGATGCAAAAATAAAAATTCAAACAAGAAGAAGAACAAGGAGTCCTGCAACAGATGGTGTCTCCCATGGGCTCAGTGAGACCTCTCAAAGTGTCCTGCAAGACCTTAAAGCCACATTATGCAACTATTCATAGAGAGTATGGCACCTCTGTCATCCTCACTCCACACCCTGAGACTGGGGAGCTCTGCACTACACCCAAAGGAGGTCAAGTGCAAAAAGGTGCAATACTCCCAACAGCCACTAGATGCTGGCTCCAAAAAACTCTGACTCCAACTGACTTCAATAATAAAATCCACATTTGTGATCTGATGCTTCATCTGAAAATCATTCATCATGAAGGAGACATTAGGCTTCAAAAGGATGAATATTTAGGGGCGTGGTTAGTTTGATCGACACGTCTGTTCTCCAATGAGGCTGGTGCTGAAGTTTCATACACATGGACAGGAGTTCAAGCATTGGACCCGCCTCCTCACCCCTCCTGTCATATCCAAATATGGTCACGTCTGGCTCCAAACAACCAACATGGTTCAAATATCAAACTCCTGCCTTCACAACACGAGTCCACAAACCAACGATGGACGTCACGTTACCTTCATTCATTTCTACATCCAGGGACTGATGGAGTATTTCATCATTGAAAATAAGGATTTTTGAATTGAGGTCAGTTGGAGGCAGCATCTAGTGGCCATCAGGGGTATTACACCTTTTTGCACTTGTGAGTTGGCCTCATGTTTGAGACTTGATTTCTTCGTGCATTTCTATATTCAGTCTATGGTTTTACAACACAACTCCACAGACCACAAACCAGGTCTTCAGCTGGTTGTAAGAAGAAGCAGAACCAGAGTGAACGACCGAGACTGGGCTTTAAGACACTGGTGAGGTTTAGTCGTTAGCTAAAACACCTCACAACAGTGGTACAAAAGTGAATTGCATGAAACTGTAGAGCATCAGTTGATGAAATATATTTGTTACTTTAGCAGCAGATACTTGAAGTCTTTGTTGGTGCCACTGTTGTTGGTGTTGCTCAGGTCTTTACACCTGCCCATCTCTCCTGCATCCAACATGACGGCAACAAGACCTGACTGCTGACTTTCCCTGAAACACACACCCCAGACCTCGCGTGCACCATTGCTGGGAGATAATCACTATTATATTTATGTTACTCTATGTGTGCGTGACAAAAACACACGCACAAATCCTCAGGGAATTAAACTCCTTCTCGAACATATGCTGTTTCAGATGTGTCGTATATAAAAGTCATTTTCCATGAGGCAGAGCTTGTTTTGTTGCATCTCTGTGGACCACGCTGGATGTTTTGACTTGGCGATGTGACAGCGAGTGGACAACATCAGGAAGTTAAATGAAATCCAGCTTTTAATAATGTTTAAAAGTTCACACATCTCACTGCCTCTCTGCCACATTTCCCTCATATCATATCCTGCCTTTGGATCATTTAAAAAAAAAATAAAAATCCCGGTTGTTTCCCTCCCTCGCCGGCAGGTTTTCGGGTCGGTCTGGTTCTCAGGAATGCAGCTGTGAATCTTTCAGACGAGCTTAAGTCCGACTTTTGTGTGAATCATGTCAAAACACGGAGACGTCACTTAGTCCATGAGAGCTGAGCGAGGCAGCCGGGTCCGGGGCCTCCACTGAGCTCTCTACCCTAGAGGTCAGCTGGCAATTAACCTCTGACCGGGCAGCATGGCCCCGCCCAGATTTCTTAACGTGTCTTTTCTCTGCGTACACTCAAAGTTTGTGTGCTTTTATTTTGAAGTTGCAGCTTTAACATGTTAACTGGTGGGACAGGAGCACGTCATCTGCAGCTTGAAGTTTTGCTTTGTAATTAGTTGTGCAGAGAACTTGTGCAGTTATCTTGGTTACAAAATACAGTTAGCTGAAAAAATTCATAAATACACCCCATCTGCGAGTCCATTTTTCCCTTTCTGTCGCCTGCCGTTTTCCTATAACCGCACTCCTCGTCTGCTCAGTCAAACTAATCCAACCCCCCCGACTGCATGACCCCTGACCCTGCGCACCTCTTTGAAAGTCACATGACCATGCAGGTGTGGAGGGGTCTCTGCCCCGGCCGACCCCCAATTAGTGACCCTAATTAGTGGAGAGGCCCCCCTGATGGGCCGCTGAGCTGCTTTATAGGAGGAGGAGGAGGAGGGAGAATGGATGGTGGGATGGAGGAAGGAGAGCAGGTGGGGGAGGCAGGACAGTGGAGCATTCCTAAAAGTCTGTGGACCCTCCAGAAACACACACACATACAGTTAAAAGAGAGCCAACGTGGAGCAGAGGGTTCATTTGTTGACGCACAACAAACAGCTTTTGAGTGGTGATGTGGAACTGATCTGATGCTCCCACACACAAGACTTTAAACCAGTGTGAGGCATCAGATAAAACTTTATACACACACTCTTACTCATTCTTATCAAATTATTTTAATTTGACTTCACCTTCATCACGAATGTTTCAAAAACAAGACAAAATTGTCGTGCTATTTGGATTTATTGTGACAAGCTGCTATCACACACACTCACACACAATTATGATATCAGGCAAAAATCACATCAAAATGCTATAATTTGGATTTAGACCAATTTTTGTTGGAGGTTACCAGAGGCCTGCTCAACTGTTGTTTCACCATCATCCATCTGTGGAAAACAAGGTATCATCTGCATATAAACTCACTTTTATAGATATATAGACATAGATACATATGTACAGCTGAGAAAACAGTGAAACATTAAAGCAACAGTCAACACAATAAAGTACAGAAAACCAACTATTGGAGTATTTATTTAATAGATCAATTTTTTATAAAGCAAAGTTGTCTAATGTTGTTCGATAAGAGCTTTAACATTATCACTTTTATTTCAAAATAAAGTTTCCACATAGAGAAGTTTTTATACTTGTTGAATATTTGAATACTGTTGCATATAAATAACAATCAATACAGAGGTCGGCTTAATATTAATTTTAAGTGAAACATAAAAAAAATCATTCATTAAAATTGATAAATAAATATTTGTAGCTCTAATGACCTGATATCATTCGTTTTATATCAAAAGTAGAGAAAAGGTTCTTATACTTAAGATTTTTTTATTTCTAGAGGAATTCACTAAAAATAAATATATATTTTTATCAATAGTGAGTTTTTATTTAAATGTTGTTTTTTTTTAACTTATGTTATGAAAAATATCATGCAGGTCCAGGCATTAACTAAAACATGTTTAATTAATTTGAAGAATACTGTCTTTACTTTTACCAAATTGTCAGTTTCTCAAAAAATATTGTTAATTGTCTTTTTTTCGTTATTGCAACAATCAGAAATTTCTCATTCCAGACAGAAGTTAATTTTACATTTCAAAGGTTTATATCTTTCTCTTAAATATAAGCTCGGAGAAATCAATAAATAAATAAATAAATAAATAAATAAATAAATCTGACCTTATAATTTATTTCATGTATCAAAAAAAAAAAAGAAAAAAATATTGTGTAATTTTTTCAAAGATTTTGAAGTCACATATCAAACGTTTGGGAAACAATGTGGATTATACAATAAAGTACCACTTGAGTTTATGGAGGTATTTTTAATATTTTTTATTGGTTCTCCTGTTGAGCTGCACAGGCGTTGAGTTTATTGGTTACCACGGCAGCTGATGGGAGATCACCAATTAAAAACAGCAATAAAAACCCAATTAGTTTAGTCCTGTTGCTCATCTGTGGAGGCTGTTTACCTCCACAGCTCCTTGCTCGGCGGCTGCAGGGCAGCTCCCTCAGCCCGGCCCCCCTCCTCTGAACCAGGCCACCCATCTGGCCTTCTTTCTGCCGCTCCTCTCGCCTCTTCCTCACTCAAATAAAGGTGCCAATCACTATAATTGGCACCCTACAGGTCAATTGTCCCGGCTTGGAGAGGTGCCCCTCGCTGAATCTGGGCTAACAGGGGGATGTATGTGGTATGTTACCTTCACAGCTTTGAAAAAAGTTACCACCTCTTTGCAGATAATTCTTCACACTGACATGTAATTTGACAGAGTTTTGGTAAGAAATCATCCAGATGTGATTTATGTGACACGCTGGCGGCCTTGTGACCCTGAGGCAGGTGCTGTAATAACACAGGATTCACTGCAATGTGATTGGATCTCAGACCGGCCTCCGTCAGGACCACGCTCAGTATTGATATCAGAAAAGCCAGTCACGCTGCCATTAACGGTGGTATTACAAAATAATATTTGAAAAGGAAAATAGCAGTTTAATAATACCTGCAATTAAAAAAAGCATAATAAAATTATATTTCACAATAATAAGCTGAGTTGTACACATTTATTTAATTACTTCACAGTTTCATGTAGTTTTCCTGGTCAGTGTGGACCAGTTTCTTGATATTGATGCTGGTATTTTATTCATTAGAGACATTTCCAAGAATTTATTTTGCATTTAAAAAACTTTCTGGGTCCAGTTTTAGCTCCTAAAACCCTCCTCAGCTTGATGAGATCCAGGATTTATCAGGATGTTAATAATAATAATCATTTATTTTAAGGATCACCTGCATTTCTTGACTTGTTGTTTCTGTTACTGTTGAGCTCTTGGTTGTACCTTTGTCCACTTTAATATATTAAACAGATTTGTATTTTACCAGGAGGCTTTAAGAAGTTGTAATTAGGATGTGTGCTGTCACACTCATCTTTCACTGTCGAATAAAATTATTTTTCTAAATCGCAAAAAAAACTTGTGATTTATTTCTTACAATCCGAACACAGAGTCGTCATTTCACAACTCTGTGAAGCCCATTAATGTCTCAAGGGCAGATCAATCCAGCCTTTCTGAGCTACCATCCCAACAAAAACATCATTTAAAAGAGCAAAGAATTAAAGGCGGTGCAGCCACAGACAGATCTGAAAAGTTGAAGCATCCACTGCGTTGGTTTGTAGCAGAGATGGGAAAAGGCCAAGGATTTTAAATAAAGCTGTAAACAAGCAAAGACACATGAAGATGAATGAAAAGGAAAAGTTCAAATGTGCAGATGTCAGTTATGTTTAAAAATGTTGTCGACTTATTACAGACACTGAGTTTATACACTGTAAAAAATGTTGGGTTGTTTTAACCGCGGGCCAGGGGCTGTTTTATCTAATGTTTTGTTGTTTTTTCAGGTGAGAACAAAAAATGGTGAAATAAAACTATAAACTGTTGGATTACAAAAAAAATCCCCAAACAACAGATACAAGAGCTTTGTTTTTCACAATAAAATACTGTGAAAAATAAAAAATATTGGATAAAAATGACAAAACATTGGATAAAAACTACAAAATGTTGGGGGAAAAAAACAACTACAAAATGTTGAAAAAAAAACCTCCTTAAAATTGGATTAAAAAAATCCAAAAAAACAAACTAAAACTAAAAACTTACTAACTTTACTAACTTTTTAAAAAAAAACTACCAAATGTTGGATGAAAACTATAAAGTGTTGGATTAAAAAAAACTACAAAATTTTGACTAAAAACTACAAAATATTGGCTGAAAAAAACTACAAAAAGTTGGGGGGAAAAACTACAACACTTTGGATGAAAAAAACAGTAAAATATTGGCTA
>OOFC01009558.1:6347-17249 GCA_900323345.1 Pseudochromis fuscus
TGTGATTGAAAATTCAGATTTTTTAATTGAAGTCAATTGAAAGCAGAGTTTTTTGGAGCCCGCCTCCAGTGGCCGTCAGTAGTATTGCACTTTTTTGCACTTAGCCTCATTTTTGAAACTTGGCTGCTTTGTCCATTTCTTTAAACATCCCATACTTCCCAGTGGCTTTCTGTCTTCTTACATGCTTTACCTCTTCTGTACTGAAGTGGGACACTGGTGGAGATTCAGCTTTGAGCCCAGGCAGCCTGGTAGTGGCATTAGGACCATCACAGAAAAACAACCTTTTCATAAATCAAATATGCCTGAATTTTTTTTTTATTATAGGCTTTCAATATTACAAGCTATGCATCTAATTATCTTCTATTTTCTATTCTACCGTAATATAACAGGTACTCTTGTAACCTCTTTTCACTTTAGGGCACAAGTCTTATTAGCAGTTCATTTGAGTTATTTTAAAATTGTTGCATCATTTTTAAAGCCCTTTGTTAAAGAGGAAAACCAAACAATCTGAAAAGCTGGTCATTTTACAGGCAAAATTTTCTGTTCACATTATCTTTAAAATGATTTTGTGGCAATCCGTGGGGTCTCAGTTCCTTCAGGAAGGACGACTGCTGGTGAAGATGTTTTATGGTCCATGTAGAGGAGACCAGTGCAGCAGTCAGGTCTGATATGCTCAAGTGCCCACACCACAATTTGTCAAAAGCAACTTACAATTCACAGGGTTTCTGTCCATGGGCTCGAGATAGGACACGACCAATCTTTCCTTTCTGTCAGTCCTGGTTTATGAAGAAAAAGATGATTTTGGCCGTAAAACGCCTTTGGTAAACCAGGCACGGCTCGCTGGCCTTGTGTCTGTCAGGACAATGTGTAGAGACTTCAGAGCAGATTTTAAAAATTGTGTCCGGTTTCAAGTTCTGCTTGATATCCAATCTACATGGTGTGGTTAGGCTGACAGCTGACACATCATTCATCAGGGAAGGTCTCCTTTAAGGTGAAACCATTTATTGTTCGTTCTGATTTTATTCCCTCACAAAGGTCAAACAGTCTGAGTAATACAACTGCCCCCCCCAAAAGAAAAAATAGATCAAAATGGGTTTTTTTTTAAATCTATACCACGGCTTCTTTAAGTTTTTATGGGGGTGACCCCTTCTGATGAATGAAAATTATTCACAACCTCCCCCCACCACCTGGAACGGGTACATTTTTAGTGAAGTTTGAGAGTGCATAGTGCTACAGTCAGCAATTTGAAATTTTAATTTAGAAAGTGTTTTACATTAAACAGGCAGTCATCATCCTTTTCTCTTCCTCCTTGTGCTGCTGATGTGAGCCTCTTTACTCGGGCAGGTATTTTCAGTGGACAGGAGGTCTAGTCTGAAAGTCTTCTGCAGTTCAAATCATTTTCAATTACTGACCCAACTGTTATTTCAACAAGGAGAAATCCAATTGAAAGAAATGAAGGATTCTTATTGGATACCGAGAATGAACAATAGAGGTATTTTGGCAGATATACAGACTCTGACATCCTGTATAAAGGCTTTAGATATGATTGGACCAACTGGAGTCTAGACACATCAGATGGTGGTGGACCAGAAGGATGGAGGACTTAGAAGAGGCTCTTGATAATCAGGATGAGGTGGAGATGGGGAGGAGGAGGGATGCGATCAAATATGTCTGGGAGGCAGAAAGACAATGGTTGTGAGTTTTAAAGAGAAGAGGAGAGGCGCTGATTCGCTCACAGAACGAAGTTTATTGGACCAGTGAAGTGATGTAGAAATTATGAATGAGTGGAAGTGACGAAGAGATAATGCAGACCAGTAGCCCAGCATATAGTGAACCAGTCAGATGAAAGGGGACAGGTCTTCCTTATTGAACTTGCACTAAAAGCTTCATATACCGTATTTTCCGGACTATAAGACACTACTTTTTTCCGATTTTGAAACCTAAACATCGGTGTGGCTCATGTATCGCCGGCACGAAGCTCATTAGCTTTTTACAAGCTAGCAAGCTACATTTAGCCCTGTCACATGAGACCCGATCAGAGTGAACCACATGAAACTGTTCGAGAAAATTCAATAGCAGCTTATAGACAGGTGCGCTCAATAGTCTGGAAAATACGGTAATCATTTGTGTTTAGCTCACAACAGGAGTGAGAATAAAGTGGGGACACTGTTGATCATGGGACAGAGCAGTTGAGGATATCTCTGCTAGTTTGTATTCTGGTTACTCCACAATTGTTACATTAATTACTGGAGTTAAAACAAAGAAAATTATGGTCCTAAGAAAACATTTAAAAAAAATATCATATATAGAGCCAACTTGTAACAATACAGAAACTCTACATGGCACTCTACAAAGTCTTTAGTTTTAATATTAAAAAAAATATATTTTGTGTAAATTCTATACATGTAAAATCCATCCTAGTTGTGAATACTTTCATTATCATACCCATTACCTTCATTTGTTTCAGTTGAGTTTCATCTACAAATACAAAAAATAATGAAAGCATAAAAAATGTAATATCTCAGAAGTATTGCCCATTTTGTAAATGTATTCTAACAGCTTGTTTGTGTAGAAAAGACCTTTTTTTTCAAGGAAAGTTTATAATTAAACGTGTAAATTCAGAGTCTATTTTTGTTAGATTTCATTTTTGTGGTTTCTTAGAAAAGTTTTTTACAGGATGGGGTTTTCTCTGCTGCAGAAGGGGGAGGAGGAGGAGGAGGGAAGTGGTTGAACAGAAATATGAGGCACAGAAGCAAAAAAATAATAATTCAAGAACCACTATTGGTCTGCAGTGTTCTCCAAATTATTGTATTTTATGTTAACTTAATTTAACATGCTTCCCGTGACCCCACGACCTCTTTCAGGTTAAAACTGCACATCAGTGCAAACAAATGGATCAATTTTGAAAATACAAACTAAATCATTAATAAATAGGTATTTTTTTTATTCGTGTAATATTAGTTTTCTGAAGGCTACAGGCTTTTAAAGTTAATAAAGTATTTTAAAATCCATTGGACACTGAATTTTTTATACATGTCGAGCAAACACTTGCAGTATAGTGCATGGAAAAAGAAAAAGAAAGCTCAGGGACTGTTGAGCATAATTTTGAGCTCCTGTAAAAATAAGACCTCTTGTACATTATAAGAAGAATCAGCAGCAGCAGAGAGAGTGTCAACAATAATAAAAGATGCCAAACTTACAAAGGGAAGTATAAAAGAGGGGAGGGTATTGCTGTGGATTAAATCAGACACTGAATCCTTGGTGATTTTGGACTGAAATAAATAAAACAGAAGCAGAGCATGACTTTCACATGGTTGTTCTGAGAGGCTCATTATGACCTAAAATAATAAAATGGATTTGTAGAGCAATGTGGGAACAAGATGAAATTTCTGAATAGCCATGAATATTAAAAGGTTTACCAAACAAAGGTCTTTGGTTTGGCTGCTTTAATTGCATTGTTTGGAATTTCTCTTTTTTCCTTTCTTTTTTTTAAATTTAATTGGTATTTGTTTAATTTCCACTGTTCATAAATGTATTCTATGCTAATTAGAAATTAGAGACATCAAATCAGTCACTTGAATAGCTTTTAAATGTGTTTACACATGAGTTTCCACTACTGGATCATTATTATTTGCATAATAATAACAGACAACTTACATGAAGGCAATTTACTATTTGTATGTCACTTGCAGAAACTTTGTTTACTCTTAATAATACTTTGTGCTGATACTCAGAATGTAAACTACCTTCAGTAGAATAATAGATTTCAGCCTGAAGATTATCAAATTAGGGCAGGGGCATAATTGTTGTAAATTTTGGACGAATCAAATAAAGTGTGTGACCCTATGTGACCATATTTGGATATGAAGGGAGGAGTGAGGAGGTGAGGAGGCGGGTCAAACCCTTTAACCCAAGGACACTGTAGCCAATGGGTATGAGACTCGAGTGCAGTTCTCATCTTATTGGAGACAAGGCATCTCAATCAAATTAACCACAGCCCTAAATATTCCTCTTTTTGAAGCCTAAGATCTACTTAATGATGATTATTTTCAGATGGACCACTAGATCACTGAGAAGAAAAGTTGGTTTTAGCTAATGACATCAGAATGACTTGTGAGGGAAAAAAAAAACTTAGGCCTATTGACTGAGTATTTTATAATTGAAAATAAGAGTCTCTGAACTGACGTCGATTGGAGTTGTTGGAGCCAGCATCTAGTGGCCATTGGGAGTATTGCACCTCTTTGCACTTTGGCATTGGCCTCATTTTTGAGATGTGGTTGCTTTGTCTATTTATATATACAGTTATGCATTATATACAGGATTAATAACAGAACAAATGATTACATATCTGTCACGTTCAGAAAAAATCTGTGTGTGTTATAAAGGATGAATGTCTTAACAAGTTAGGGATGCTATGTCATCACAAGAGGGCAACCGTGTTCAGTCTCTACCATCAGTACTGCTGGTTTATGCACCGCCTGAGGTTTGTAGTCTGTGTTTTCTAGTTGTATATCCCCATATATCCTTTTTTAAACCACATAAACTCCTATTTTCCTATAATAAATAACAAGGTTGTGACCTCACATGGCACTGACATCATCCTTGCTGCCACCCATAGACTGTGCTCTCCCACCTGTGGTGTGAATGAAGCTGTGCAGCATGGTGTGAGCAGACATCACCAGCAGAGGGAGACCTCTAACCAGAGCAGCCATGCTGTCCGGAAGACCGATGTAAATATTTTCGTGACGTTTCATTCACATCCACCCATTAAGAAGAAGATCAGACAGCACTGCTCCGTTTCTTCTCCCGTCAGTCCCTGTCCCCTAACCTCACACTGTCTCTCTGACTGAAGCGCGGCTTTGATCCGAGCTCCCGTCCACACCTCCTGCTGTTGCTCGTGTTTTTCTACACCAGCTTGTCTCTTGTGTAAAACATGCAGAAGAGAAGGAAGCCAGAGCCGATCCAACTCAACCCGATCCCTGATGGAAACACCATCAACGGCACCGGAGCCACAGAGTGAGTGTCAATAATCATCACATTGGTAACTGGAGTCAATCGATAACGACTTTCTGATCTATAACGTCATTTACGTCACACTCATTGAAGCAGCCAGTACCATCTGTGTGTGTATAAACTGATATGAGAGTCTGCACCAGGTGTGTGTATCCCTGTGAAACAGTCGTTATCATGATCGATTAATACATTGAAATAATCAATATGAACATTTACATGGATAAGAGTAATATTTTTGTCTGTCTGCTTGATTTCCTAAACTAATCTATTCAAATAGTTTGTGTTGTCAGACTGACAATAAAGCTGCATCTGATAATTATTTACAGCATTGATTAATCTGTATTTTTTTTATTGATTAGTTGTTTAGACTGTAAAATGTCAGATAATAGCAAGTTATCAGGTAGGAAAACGATTTAAAACACGGATATCCAATTTAAAACAGGGAATTATTTCCTGTATAACAAATATTCACATTATAGTAATTTGGTTACAGTCTATTAACCCAATACTTTCATCTCTAAAAATGTTGAATTGAAATCGGATGGATTAAATGCACAAACCCAACCTTTGATTATTCTGACCCAGCATATTGGTTTGAACAATCAACCCAACCCTATGGGGTTATTGTTTGTACAGCCTTAGTAATCATTTTTTGCTGGGTTGCAACAATCCAACATGGATGTAATGTGTGCAAAGTAACATTATGTAATGGATGTAATGTGTATGTGCACTTCTGCTTGACAGATGACTTAAACTATTAAGTGATCAAAAATAATCCCCTGATAATCCAAATGGGTTCAACCTTTAATCACATATATTTAAAGATACAATTCAAAGATCCACTCTTACCTTTTGCATTTTAATTGATTATTGATTACAAACAGTCAATCATTGATCAATCAGTGGCAAAACTTCTTAATGATTTCAGTGTATATTTCCAGTTTACATGTATCAGGGTCATAAGTCACATTTACAAAAGTTGTCCAGTGTTTCTCATCATAAGCATCGGGGTCTATAATGTGCAGTTCCTCTTCATGGTGTCATGGATGAGCCGTTTGCTCGGTTGCTCTCACAGCCCACTTTGTGTGAACAGTGATTAGTCAGAGATTGACCTTTGCGTGGAGAATAATATTACTGTGTGATGAAAAAGTTTTGTGTAGGCCTGCTCCCACCACTGTTTGCCAAAACACAGTAATGGAGATATAAAATTGTTGTGACACCATGCTCTAGTTCTCAGTTCACAGAGAGTCCTCCAACAAGCTCCATCAGCTGAGACCAGAATTACATAAGATGTCATCCGTCCTGATGACTGCTTTTCTAATGTGTTGTAGAGGCGGAATATTTCATTGTCTCATCGTTGGATCAAGCATCAAGGTCATGTGTGTCTTTGCAAATAACTATTGGGAAAAAAAAATACCACTGACTAAAATATAGTTGATAATCATTAAGACACATTCTCACGTTCTGAACCGGGAACTATCAAATATTTTTCTTTCATTTTACTTTGGGAAAAAAAGAGAGTTGGAAAATCAAGTTGAAAAAAAAGTAATAATTTAATCAGCTTATAGTTTTAGTGCTGCAGAAACACACTTCTAGATTACCTGGATGTTGGTTGAAAGACAACTTCTGCCATGGCTCTGATTGTAGTGGAGATATAATAAAAAAACTAATACTTTTCCAGCCTGCAAGGTTAACCACATGAGTCATTGATGATGATGATGACATAATGTTTGATGAGAACCGACCTGACCCCTGCTGTAGTGCGGGCTGTAACGGGCACAGGAGCAGCATGTTGGGATCCAGCATCAATCAGGAACTCTGAATTAGAGATTTCAGGAGTCCCTCTTCCCACTGCTATGTGTGAGAGTGTGTGTCCAGTGATTGTGCACTATGACACTCAGACTGACACTCTGCTGACAGACTGCTTGCTGTTTTCCATAAAATGCCAGTTGGATCTGGGTTCACACGTTCAGCTGTCTGCAGATCAGAAAAGCTAATTTTGTGTCAGTCCTGTGATGGAAAATAGTCTAATTTAACAGATAGAAAAGGAAAGGGAGTGACATTGATTATAATTACATAGTTACAGCAATACAGATTTAATATTATTCATTTAATTCTGAGCCTACAGTATATGCCACAGCTCAGTGGTACTTCTGAATCTATTGAGAATGCTGTTAAATCAATTTAATCTGAGTTCATTGTATTACAGATTTATCTATTGCACGTGTATATGCATTCAGTAGCAAGTTCTTCTGTACACCTGTTATAATGTGTGTTATACTGACAGGTGTTTCGGATTTTCTTTTTATCCCATTATGTGAATAAAGGTAGGTTAGATACATAAACACCACACCATTCAACACAATACTAGTTAAAGCAACCACACATTACAGTTTTCAAAGTGGTTGGACAGATGAATCAACATTTCCCTAAAACAACATAAACTCTTCATCATATCACCTTCAGTGTCTTGACTCAACCACTACTCTAGATGGAAAATATATAATATTTATGTAAGAACCAACAACCATCTGAACTTGTAAGAGTCATGGAGAAGTAAACCAATGCTTTTTAAAAGTCAGACTGATCAAATATCACTTTCTAGTGTTTCTTTGACTCCTTCCTTTAGTCCTGTTAGGGTTTTAAAGAGCCAGAAGGTGGATTTATTAGTGGAGCACTGGAACTTGGCCAGATCTTTACAGACCAGTGAAGAGGAGGATTAACGGGGCTATAATTGCTCCATGTGTGGTATAATGGGATGGGAGTGTGTGTGTGTGTTTGAGGCTGCCATAAATGTGATGCAGCAGATCAGAGGAAGTGGCCTGAATGAATGCCTTCAAGATCACACCAAGGAGTAGCTGTCGTGGTGCACTTTGCAATGTTCATGTGTGTTTGGAGTAGTTAGTCCACACCAGACAGAGTTTTGAAAAAGGAAAAATAATAAAGAACTGGCATTGATGGTTTGAACGGTGTCTGTTGAACCGCTGACCCCACCAGAAATTATAGCTGAGCATAGCGTGGTCTGTTGTAGTGATGCATTGTGTAGTATAATGTCACACTCTTACAGGGATATATAGTCATAGACTGTGTATGAAATATGGAAAAAATAACTGGGTTTAAAGGAGGAAGCCAGTTATTATGAATTACCACTGATGGCTGCTGCTTCCAATACAATCTGGCTCCAATAGAGAAAGACTGTCAGCTTCACTCATGAAAGTCCAATTTTTTTATTCATTTTTTCACAAGTCATTCTGTTGTCATTTAGCTGAAGTCGCTTGTCCCTGTCAGTGTCCTGGTGGTCAGTCTGGAAATCATTTCAAGGTAAACTTGTAGGCCTCAAAGAGAACCTATGGTCAACAGGGGGTGTGGATGGTTTGATTGACAGTCCTCGTCTCCTTGACTGCCTTGGATGTTAGACCTGCACCACCTGCTCCTCCCCAACTATGCTTTATCTGAATATGGTCACTTTTGACTCCTAAAAAACAAAATGCTAGCCAACAAAACACTTCTACAGATTTATTGTCATATGCACAGTAAAACATTAGATATGCTTTCCATAAAAAAGATAGTAGAAAAATAATTTAGAAGAAGATAGCATACAAATAGTAGGACATAGGACTATTTAAAAGTATGCAGTATATGTACTGTATTGTGCAAACATGAAGTAAATAAAGTGTGCATGGTGAATGGATGATGTCACAGTGGCTGTGTCCTTTCCTTATATACAATCTGTGACTGCACTGGAGTTGTGGTCGGATCATGTTGTCAGCACTAGTTTGCAGTGGCAGTAGGAGTATTTACATAGAGTCATTTCTTTGCTGCACTTTATGTTCCCTTTGTCATCTCCACTAAGTGTCCTGTCACTTCAGATCAGCCATGCCCCGCTGCCCTACAGTAACCCCAACCCTGCCCACCATTCACACTCACCTGCTCACCTGTTTTTCATCCCCGCATTAGCTTCCTGACATATTTACCACTTCCACCTGCCCTCTGTCGTATCATCTGCGCTGTCTTACCAGCTGTAGCGCTCCTGTCGGGTTTGCGTCCTGCTTTGCTGTGACCTCCTGTCTTGTTTTTGGCATTTTTCTCCTTTTTTTTATTGTTTGCAGCTGACTTCTCCCCTCACACCTCCCCATACCTGCTTCTTTCTGCATTACCTTTAATAAAGGTGAAGTGACTGACCTTTTTATCAGTATCTGAGTTGTTGTTATCATAGCTGCGTCAGATTATATGTCAAACGATAAAAGTCACTCTGCCGCAGTGGTGTGTTTCCATGGAGGTTTTGTTGTTGATGTGTTGGATTGTCACCACAGATGAAGCACAGGTGGAAATAAAACCATTAACATCTGATAATTATTGTGTTTTGAGGTTGTGTTTTTGCCTGTGTTGAGTCTGTGAGCAACATTATGGAAGAAATATATTTTCCGAGAGAGAGATATAGATAGGTTATTACGCAATCCTAACTTTGTCACATTAATATGGACTTTGTTGCACGTGCACATGAGACAACTTGAGTGGATTTAAATTGTGGACACAGTTGATTGAAGTTGAAGTGATCCCTAACCTCACTGGTCATCTACAGTATTTCTTGTTGTGAAAACATGCAGTATCCCATGGCAGAGGGGAGTGCTCTCTGAGTGCTTTCTAGTGTTATTATGTCACGCCTTTGTGATGTGCCTTTAAAAGTCCCATGAGCCAAGACAGTGCATGAAGTCTTCTAAGTGAAATCCAGCCATCATTAATGCGGCTGCTGCTACAGCAGGTCAAAATGTCTGCTGCGAAGCTTTTTTTATGTTTTGCACATAGTTTTACGACCTTGTGTAAACCTTAGTGAAGCAACATGGCTTTAATTAATAACATTCACGAGGGCTTTATTCTATTTAAATGGGCCTGCATGTAGTTACATTGGCCCTCATTCACAACTCCAACAGCTGAATGGAACTAAGCCATCATTGATTTCAACATTTACAGAATGGGTTTTCCCACTGTACTAATATTTTCTGAAAATATACAGCATAAGATTCCCAGATAGTTGACAATACAGTGTCAGTTTTATAGCTGGAAGTGTATGCCACTAGTTGTTTTGAAAAGAAAGGAAGAAAAAGGCTGATGTTTCAAAAGAAACATTTGAATTAGCACATTATTTGGGGTAATTTGTACCATGACACAGGATGACTGGATGCGGACACTTGCAAGCAAATGTGTTGCATAATGGTTGTGGATGAGCTTTATCCAATCGATGAGCCTCTTCCTGAAACCAGACCGTTGCACTCTGGTGAAAAAGAATGGTCATTCCAGCTCGCCAAATGCTTTCTCAGCATGAAATGGCTCGCAGCCATTTGAGAATTGTACTTAGTGGCCCACATTATGGCAGCCAAGCATGAAATATTATCAGAGGAGATCTGAGAACAAATAAAAACAACCTGTTCTGGATAAACCTGTCTACACAATTTGCTGCTGGTGGAAATCTTGGATAAGACTCACAATCAACACAATCACAAGCAACATTAATTTTAAAGTATCTGTATTTTTTTTAGTGATCTTTATAGCTTTATTGTTCAAAAAGAGCTGTTTTTGTTTTTTCCTCCTAAACAGACATCAGATCATTTTCTTACATACTGTGTGTACACAAATCCAAGGATTAAAAGGTGTTTGTGAATGTGTGAAAAGAAAAAGATGAATGATTAATCTAGATGGCAACTGTAGTTTGTGGTCGGATGATTTTTTTTTTTTATTGTTTTATTTTTACATACCACTTTCTATATCCTGTGAATTGATGTCCCCTCATTTCCCACTGGAGTGTTTTCTTGCAGAAAAAAACACATCATTCATGATATATATATATATATATATATATATATATATATATATATATTCTTCTATATGTGC
>OOFC01009560.1:1809-20932 GCA_900323345.1 Pseudochromis fuscus
CACACACACACACACACACACACACACACACACACACACACACACACACAGGCAAGATGATGGAGATATCCAAGTCCTTTGTTTCGAGAAAATTGACCGTCTCTAAATCGAAACCTCGCCCCCTCCTCCACACTCCCCCCTCACACACATCCCCCAATACGCCTTCCTTATAGATGAACAGTACAGCAGACCGCATCATTTTTCAACAAGACAAATAATAAATAAAAAAAGACCTCAATTCAACCCGGAGTTGGCCTTTAAAAAGCAGCGATCGAAAAAAAAAATAAAATGTACAAAAGTTTGATTGAGTTTTTATCACACAAACACTTCTAACGCAACAAACATACAGCCCTAGAATAAATAAATCTGTATTTACACTGTGCGTAAAAGTAAATCAAAACACACATTTTAACCTTCACACTTCCACTTTCACCTACAAACGAATTAAAATCTAAAAGCTGCGGTTTGAATTGAATAAATTCTTTACAACCTAACAATGGCAGCTGAAGGCCTCACCTCCATTTTGTTGGATCCATCGCTGCCGTCGTGTATAAATCCACTATATACTCCCCTAGAAGCGAATTTGTGATTGTTTTAATGATTTTTACACAAATCCGGATCTACAGGGTAGATATAGAAGACATTGGCTCTCTGAAGGCACACCGTCGATAGGCCCTTTATTGCTTTCATAAACTCCCCTGCAGTCGCCCGCCACACTGGGATATTTTCATCCGTCAGTATACTGTCTCTGACCCCCCCTGACCCCCTCACCGCTGGTGGGGATCCGGGGAATGAAGTTATAATGCTGTAGCACTTCCTGTAACTCGAGGGTGTCGATTAAAAAAATACAACGCGGAAATAAAACAAGCTGGAGAAAATAAGGTGTTTTTGTTCCAATGTTACGCAACAGAAATTGGTGGAAACGTGGGGGAGAGGAAGGAGGACAGGTGGGATCCAAGCTGCATTCACATTGTTACTTTAAACACTTAACAGCGACATAAATTCTGACTATAAAAATAAAGGCCTGCTCTCTTCATTTTAATGCAACGTGCATTTAATTTTTTATTACGCACTTTCCAACAGGAAAGTGAGAGTGCACAAAGTAAAATAAAAAACATTGTAACGTCTAAATTATTATTTATGATATAAAGTCAGATGTTTAAATTATTTTTAGTGCCAAATATTTTACCATGTGGCTGTACACCAGGCCTCTTTGTATGTAATTCCCCACTACTGCGATTAAACCCCAAACTTTTTTATTCAAAATCAATATTTTTCAAAACTTTTAACCAATGTAATTAGAGCTACAGTTGTAATTATTCAAAAAAAAAAAAGTCTGATAGGGAGGGGAAAGAAAGAATGAAGAAAAAAATCTTGGCAGCTCCAACCGTGGATCGTTCTAACAGAATGAACACAATTTAATGAAAGAAAAAGACAAATTACTTGGCACGGGGAAACGCTGTCCTATCAAAAATAGTTCGGAGTGACGTGACTGAAGAATGGATGGGCCGCTGAATAAATGGATAAATATCCCTTCGGTATGCTAAATGAATTGCAGTCTGTCTCCCAAAACTCTGATTTAACTGAATTAAAATGTGATCCGACCAGTGCGCGCACAGAGGCCTGCAGTCTGTAATGGTTTCTATCTATCTATCTATCTATCTATCTATCTATCTATCTATCTATCTATCTATCTATCTAAAAAGCACACACAATTAACACCAACATAATTTGATTTTCCCGTATTAATCATTAACAATGAATTAAAATGAGAGGCGTGTTTTTTATTTTTAGTCTTTCATGTATACACGTGTTTTTCCCCGTTATATTTTCCGTGGGCTTTCTATTTGCTCTTATGCTGGTCCCACATTGATTTTGTGACACTAACACTCCCTCCATGCTGCAGGCAATATTGCTGTTCTCCGTTTCCTGCAAAAGTTGCTCATACATCATCAGACCGGACAACAACAACAGCAAAGGGAATGGAGACCAGGGGAAGTACAGTTCATTCTATTCTATTCTATTCTATTCTATTCTATTCTATTCTATTCTATTTTGCGCAGGTGTGGGCTTGTTTCTGTCACCTTGACCTCCCGCCCCCCCCTTCGGATCGTCTCAGGTATCGATCAAGGTGTGTTGTTGAGTCTGACTGCGGCACTTCCCTTCCCTCTGTCAAGTTTGTCAGCAGCAGCCATTCAGTTCAACGGGAGCCCATTGTTTACGGTTACAGGTGGAGGTCAGCGTGTTAAGCAAAGATCCAGGTACCCGAGCTCACGGATATTTAAACAGAAGACACACACAGTGGCCTTTTTGTTATTTAGCAGAATATAACATCCGGATATTTACTAGTTTTCTATTTTTAAATCCAGTGTTGTGGTGTTTATTTTAATTCCATATTTCATTTAAACAATACAAATCCTACCGTCCCTAGCTGTGGCACTCCCTCCTGAAACACTAGTCTTGTTTTTCAAGCGCGCACAGCCACACCGCAGCCTCCTGCTCCACAGTTAAAATAAAACAAATCGGATTGACTCTGCTGTAACATTTAAACGTAATATCAGGACATATTTCACTGGGGACAGTGAAGTGAAGGGAGAGCGCGTGGGTAGAGAGAGAGACGGGATGACACACAGTGGGATAAAACGAGTGGAAAAGGTCAGCGGTTCTGGATTTAAACACGTGAATTTTATTGCGGGTCAATTCCGTTTACAGCTCAAACACCAACAAGCTGAACCGGAGGTTGAAAGGTTTCTGAAAAGAGGGGAGAGAGGAGAGAAGAGGGGGAGTGAAATGAAAAGCAATAAAATATTCAGGCAGCGGAAGAAGAGCCGGACTAAATAAATAACTTTAAAGTCCCCTTTCACAATTTACGACTTTCTAACAATTAAGTTTGTCCCAGCAGCGGCTCACAAACTCAGTTTGTTGTTGGCAAAGCTGCTGAAAAAACCTCTCTGCTCCTTCTTCCACCGCGAATTGGATTTAAACTCTGAAACGGATTCATTTGAAAGAAAATTAAGGTAAGAGTTTAGCGTCTGTTTTGGCCGCGTAAGGAATGAATATTGAGATTTAATAGTTAAAACAAATTATATTAAAGCATTTGTCAGTTAGTATAAAATAGTATGGCACTAGAAGTTAGGTTTTACTATAAAAAGCCACAGTTTTCCCAACAGCAGGCCGCAACTTGTAAAAATGCACAATGAGAGAATTAAACTGAACATATTGAAGGGTTAAACGGCTCCATTATGCGCAGCGACCGGACTTGTCAATGTTCTGAAATATTACCGAGGTTAATAAAAGCTGCAGGGACAGCGGCGCAGAGAAGAGAAATGCTTTTTTGCTCCTTTGTGCAGTTTGAAAAATAAATCGAGCTCCATTCCCCTGGTTATTGTCATGCAAAGCATCGGACAGAGAGGAGGAAAAAAATGAAGTACTGCAGAGGCCTGGTCCTCTGCGTGCTGCAGAGATCCATCTGCAGTTGTTTTCTGTGATACATATCAACTGTGAAAGTGGGACTAACATAGAAAGACATAAAAAAAACCCACAACAACTGGGAAATACACACAGCAGGGAGGAATAGTCTGCTAATTCAAAATTATTAATCAATACAAATTAAAATCAGTCTTCTTATGCACTGCAAGCTGAATATATGTTCCACAACAACACCCCAACCTTATTTATATAACCGGACACGGACACGTGCGTAAAAAGAGAATAACGCATTGCGCAGCTCTACGCCAAAGCCTCCTGTTCATTCCTGGTGCTAATAAACATGCTAGCAGCATTAGCACAGCGTTATGTATTAATGGAGGTGCACGAATGATGAAAAAGAAAAAAATCTCCACAGCCAGCTCACAATCAAAGAAAACAGCACGTTAGCAATCAGCAGAGGAAAATAAACAGCTGAAACCACACTCCACACACCACGTGTGCTTGTACATCAACAGCAGAGAAAACCACACATCTGGATGCAAACTGACAAAAACCGCAACAAGGCCGATGCTGAAAATACCCTTTTTGTCTTTGCATTTTTGAGTACAGACGTGCCAGATGTGGGACATTAGCACCAATTGTCTTTACTGTTAGTAAAATCTAAGGATGCGTAAAAGGGCACAAGTCGTTGGCAATGGAGTTATTCTGGGTTAAATATATTATTGTACAAATATGTATCCGAGCTGAATTATTTAAGACAAAGGAGAGAGAAAGTTGTCCAGCGTGACCTTTAACCTCCCACTGACCACGACCTCGCCTTCACCCTTGGTAGCCATGTAGTAGCGATGGTGTGTGTGTGTGTGTGTGTGTGTGTGTGTGTGTGTGTGTGTGTGTGTGTGTGTGTGTGTGAGAGAGAGAGAGAGAGAGAGAGAGAGAGAGAGAGAGAGAGGTTGTATTTAGGCCCGAGGATTTGAAAAAAATATATCTATCTATCTATCTATCTGATGATGAGAATAATAATATCAGTGACGATGGTTAAATATATCATGTCGTGACAAGAGGAGTAAAAAATGAGCTTCTTAGACACAGAAAAAACTTAAATTATTGCCACAGTGTCTTTACTGCACCCTGAAGACACGCACGCATTCAAGTGGCTTAATTAGGCTAACTAATTAGCCCGCATAATAGTCTAGGTACAGTGGAGGAAATGGAGCTCGCTAAGAGGAAACACACAGTTCAGATCCCCGCGGCGTGACGCGCACAGCCTCACATCGATCACAAATATGAATTGATAAAGTATGAACCAAACTGGAAACAGGAGGATGAGGAGGAAGAGGAGGAAGAGGTGGAGAAGAGGAGGAGGAGGAGGAGGAGGAGGAGGGGGTTCTGCAGCAACTCTTACACGTGGTCTTCCCCCTTCCTCCCGGCATGGGCAAAGCACCTGCCACACATATACACAGACACGGTACGAGCAAAAGCGGGCACACATACACACACACACACACACACACACACACAACGATATGCAAATAAGCCAGCTTCTTCTTCTACAAGGCGATTTGTGTTTTTGTGTACTCACTCCTCTGTCGCTCAGATCCGCCTCTTTTTCTGGCGTCGCCGTCACATCGAGTTCATCCATTTTTCCCGATGTTACCATGATCACATTTTCTTCTTTTTCTCTTCATCTCCAGCAAATCGGCAGCATGTGTTCCACTTTCCCCCCCCTCGGTAATGAGAAGCCTTCCTACTTCAGCACCTCAGTCCCCCTCTTCTCTTCCTCTCTTCCTCCGACGCTACAGGTTTTTTGACCTCTTCTGGATTCTTCGTGTTTTCTTAAAGAAAAAAAAGAAGTAGTCGTTGTCACATCCGCGGACACCCCCGCTCACACGCACGCCGGATCACGCGCAAAGACGCACAAGCTCCTAGTCTCCGGTAAACATGACGCTGCTCACACACAATCCGCGTCTAAATGCGATAATACTCTATACAGCCGATTTAACGGTGATAATCCAGCGAAAACAAAAAGACAGCGCTTCACCCTAACGTCGCGACACCAGCACCAGAAGTTCCGTGCGTAAAAAAACAACCAAAACCGTGCGTTAAATGATAGAGGAAACCCCCCTTTTCAACGGTGGCCGGTCCCCGTGTTTCCCGGTGTTACAGGGAGCGGTTTTGGGCTGAGGGAGACCGAGCAGGGCTGCTGTGGAGACTGTGGGCTCTTTAAGGCATTAAGTGTTGTGTGTGTGTGCATGGACTCAAGTTTTCAAATTAATCTGCCAGTTTGGCACACTCTTTGTTTAACGGGCGAGGCGTGTCACCCCGCGTCCCCGGTACACATTTTAATATTGGTGAGACGCGCTGACCTCCCGTTCACCCCGAGCAAAGCCAAGCCTCTCTCTCTCTTTCTCTCTCCCACCCCCTCCCCTTTCCACACCCTTTCTTTCTGCCATTTCCACCTCTCTTTCACTGCGTCCTGTCCCTCATCCCCTCTTTCTGTCATTTTGTTCTTTACCCTCCTCTCTCCCGCTCTCTCTCCGTCATACTAAATTGAGTTGGAGTCATTACTTTGAAGAAAAATGGTCAGTAGATGTGGAGGAGGGAGGGGGGGTCTTTCTCCTCTTCTCTCTCACACACAGATTTTTCTTTTCTTCCAGGATCATTTCTCCTTTTCCTTTTGTTGTATAAATATAAATGACGCCGCCGCGCGCGCTGACAAGTGAACCCACTGCGTAACCACCGCGTCAGAGAATTATAAAGGAATATTTCGCGCAAAACAAATGTGTTGTACTGCAGCTCGGTATCGCACAAACAGCCGTTTTTATTGGGCTTTGAGCTGCGTGGAGATCAGGCACAGAGGTATCAGGTGGATTTATATTGATGTTATTCGACTCTCTGCAACCCGCCGATGGATTCTTATCGAGTTAACTGCAGCCATATGTCCACACTTCACCCCGCTCATTTAACTTTTCTTACATTTCCACATCTGATCACTCCCATGTCGGTATTAAGCCGATTGCCTCTTCTGTTCACTTCCATTTCATTTTACACGATGTAAATAACACTCACAGGGTTTTATTTATACATGAAGACAAAGACTTTAGCTGGCCATTTGTATATGACGTTTTCTGGAGACGCCGTGCACGCGCAAATGGTGGAGATTATTAAAAGTCACGGCCTCCCGTTTGACAGACCGACAGGCGCGCACTAAACTGAATTAATCTGCTGAACTCGGGATGAACCCGGGAGAAAGACGGAATCTGTAACGTAGTTATTCAGCCATTACCTTTAGGAGATGTGTGCGTGGAGGGAGGTGGTGGTGGTGGGGAACCGGGCCAGGCGGAGCCGTGCCAGCCCAGACCAGCGTGTTTACGTCAATAAGAGGATTATTTATTTACTGAATTATCATTTTGCTCCTCCACACACACACACACAAACACACACGTGTTTATTACATTTTAAACATAAACCACAGATCCAACAATATGCGTATTCAACAGGAGCTGAGATAAAATCCTTTGGAGTTCAGATTGCTTTTGGTTCGTTTTTCACTTTTTTTAAAATCTGAGATTAAAGCTGTTTAAGGATCAAAGACCAAGATCAAAAATAGCTTTTTAATCATTTGATTTTATTCCACATCGTTGTATGAACACATTGCAAGTCCAATCAGTGCATTTGTGTTTAGATGAAAAATGAAACAAATGCGTAATTACTGATAGCCTATTTTTACTATCATTATTACTGTTTTTCTTTGTATATTTTTATGTTTTTTTCTTTAAATATTTGTCTTTGTCTCAACTTTAACAAGAAAGAGAGAAAAGGAGACTAGAAGTGATTGAAAGAAGGAGGTAAAGAAAGAAGTCTCACCAGAAAGGAAGACGCTCATTCTTCTGAGGGCAGAACATTAATCTTTGCTGTGGTTAAATCAGATAAGCAAAGCAATATTTTTTGGGATGGTGCCTGAGATAAGAGTGTCGTTTTGACAGCACTGTGCTGATAAGGCTGAGGAGAGGAAGAGCTCTGCTTTGCTTAAAACTCCCTCTCCAAAATTTATAAATATCTGTTAGCCCCAAGCACAAAATCCCCACTTCACAAACCACAAATGGACGCACACACACACGTCCACAGATGCCCATTATTTCTAAATTAAAGTGATTAAATAATGGCAAATAAAAGGACACGTTGGTTCACTGCAGCACATTAATACACAGGGTCCCTACTTTTAGTTAAATATTCTGCCTTTGAAAGTATTAATGTGGTTTAACAACATAATTGCACTTGGCTACAAGATCAAATATTGTTACAGCGACTAACTGTGATTTATAATGACTTTTACAACCGTGAAATGCATATTAAATTACCCTGAAGTGGGAAAATATGAATGTCCTATTCATTCTCAGATTAAAACTTATTTGGAGTAGGCCTGCAGTAGTCTAATTGATAGTATTTCTCAAAGGTTTAAATTTGGTTTCCTTTTTAATCTTTGTGTTTTTTTCCCACTCGTAGATAAAATATCAATATTGTCTGAAACAGAAAGGGAGTCTATTCGAAACAAATGTTCGCCGGTGTGAAACTGAATGTGTAGCCAAACACCTGCAACCCCCCCAGACATCCACCCACCCACCTCCATGTCATCGAATACCTTCCGCCCTCCCAGCACCACCTTCAACCCCTCCATTTTTCCTGCCTTTCTTCCCCCTTCATCTCTCCCTCTGTACATTTGCGGCGGCAGGAGGAGCTTTGCTTTTGTTACCGGGCTGAGGGAAGGGAAGGTCAGGCCTTCACCTCTCCTTTGCCTCCTGCTATCATTTCTCTCATCTGTACCCCCCCCTCTCACCTCCTCCCTCTCCACCTATGCTCCCCTGCCTCCCCCTCTTTTTGCCTTTGACATACAGCAATTGGTCTGGAGTGGAGTGAGTGAGGAGAGGAGAGGCGAGGGCGGAACTCACGCACGACGGTGAACTTTTGACCCTTCAACTCGGTGAACCTTCTGCTGTAGGCTGCAGGCTTGGACATCCAGCCATGTTGTTCTCTTGATAATAACCCTCCTCCTCATGGCCTCGGGCAGAAAGACAGGGGGAAGTGAGAAAAGCGGGCAGCCGTGATAGTGGACTGACTCACTTGGATCTTTCTGAAGGATCGTGCCGCTCTTCAGCCCGGTTAGCATGTCCTCTCTCCGGCTCTCTCCAGACATTAATGACAGCGCCTCCTTAAATGCCATGTTTTATCTCTGTTTCTGAACCTTACACTTATACACGTACTTATGTGTCTCCATAAACTCGCCATTAATCACCTGCGAGCCACGGTGACAGCTCTGACAGCTGTGTATTTTAACAGTGAGAGAGGGAGACGGGAGGTTGTTACAGGTTATCGCGGCTGGGAAGGAAGTGGAGGAGCTCGGCCTGGTTCTCGCCGTCCTCCTGGTCTGAAGCGGGCTCTGGTGGCGGGGCCGGAGAACTGCATTCTCCGGGAAAATGCACGTGGACCCCACTGGGGCACAGTGAAGCCATGGAGATTAAAATAAAAGGAGAATAGAGCCAAAACGCAACAGTTAGTATCCGTGGAGGAAGTCTGAGGAGCGGAGGTGAAGAGGAGGGTTTATCTGGAAAAGTTAAATGTCAACTAGCACTACGACCTTTGAATATTACTGTTGTTGTTATTAACAGTAGCAGTAGCCACAACAGGTCCTCTAATTATTAGTACTATTATTATAATGAGCATTATTAGCAGTAGCAGTATTAGCAGTATTAGTAGTAGTAGTAGTAGTAGTAGTAGTAGTAGTAGCATAAATTGTAATAGTAGGCTAATGGTTGTAATGTTTTTATTATCGTTGTTGTTAGCATTACCAGTACCTAGTAGGAGTAGCAACAATTGTGACCTCTAAATATTATTTTTAGTAAATATATTATGAGTTGCAGTCTCTGTAGTAGCATAAGCAACAATGGGACCTCTAATTATTAATACTGTTGTTCTATTACTATAATTAGAAAAATAATAGTAGAAGATTTAGCATGAGCTGTAGCAGCAGTAGTTGTTACTATTATTATTATTGCAATATTTTTTTTAGTAACAATAGTAGTTATAACAGTTGCAACGACCTCCAATTATTATTAGCCTTCTGTTTAACTATTATAATTTACATTATTATCAGTAGCAGTAGCAGTAGTATTGGGCTGTTCCCCCCATTTTCAAGTAATACTCCTACTATTTACATTGCGCTTGAATAATACATATTTCACCCTCGTAATATTTTTTCATTTCATGTCCTTCTTGTCACAAAAGCTCTTACATGTGTATTTTTTGGTCCGTAGTAAACTCCATCATCTAATTTATGAGTGGTGGGGGGGAGTGTTGGGCAGACTGAATATTGAAATGATGCCAAAACAAACACAATACCCACCCATGACCGTTTTATTTTTTCTTTAATACAAATATTTGCAAGGTTATCAGCTTGTCAAAACCCATCGCCAAGGCAAACAAAGCCTATTCTGGTCTTATCCAGGCTCTAGCCCCAGTCCCACAAAGCAGTGCTGATAAAGGCTTTTATCGACTGCAAACAAAATAATAACCCAATCAAGACTTGTTTCCTCTTTATTACAAACATACAACGTTGATTTAAGGCGGTTTTCACTTAACTTGAACGGATTTTTGCACGGCAAATTTGAACTAAACATCAGTGGCGAAATTAACGCAGTGTTGTTAGAATTAAAGTCGTGCGTAAAAACGGATTTGTGGTGGTTGGATTTCCGGGTTACCTCTGCGTATTTACCCAATCTGCGTGGTTCAAACTGTGGAAGTTTTTCGTTTGTCTGAGGTAAACTTCCTTCCCTTGTGATCCGGAAAGGAGGAACACTTACAGATAAATAAAAGCAGCCACCTGTTAATTCATTTCCCCAGTGTTGGTGAAGTAAACATACTCCGCATGGGGAGGAGATGGCTGCGGGGTGCTTGCTGTATTTTTTTTGCGCCTGCGCGAACGTCTCAGTGCGTGGCTGGAGCCTGTCTGCTGACCTCGCGGTGACTCCAGCTCGTGCATTATTCATGAGGCGTGGCCGCGCGGTTCACCCCTATCAGTATGCAGAAGACATTAATGCCGATTTAAACGAAAAGCAATCACGGGAGATGCTGTCACGGGGGGGAAAAAAAGAGGAAAACTGTTCCGAGGCAGGAGTGTGTGTGGCTGCAGAGGACAGGGGCGCCGCTTTCCAGCTTTTTAAAAATAGGCCCGGCTTCACAGGATCCACAGCTTCATTTCACAGGATGAGCTTCTGCAAGTGATCAAATTTAACTGGATCCTCTCAAATGATCCATTTGTGGAAAAAAAGCCCAATCGTGGGTTCTGTAAAACACACACACAAGAGTTTCCCATGCCCGGGTCATCCACCTTTCTCTCTCCCTCAGCTCTCTCATGCCCTGCCAATAAACCCACCAAACACAACAAAACACACCCCACTCGACTCCCACACAAAGAACGCCGCTCTCGCTCATACACACACAAACACACACCTTTGCAATGCACTAAAAAAAGGCCCATTAGTTACTCACCCCACTCATCATCACCAACACACAGGCTGTAAAGCCAAACTCAGCGCCTTCTGACAGCCGGGACAGGTTCAAAGGAGCAGCAAGCCCGTACACATATAATGCACATAATACACATAAAGCTGCAGAGAAGCGGCTCTGCAGGCTGGAGCTGCCCTGTGTACATAAACGGGAAACAGATGACACACACACACACACACCTACACACACACACACACACAGCAAAAACAAAAGAGCCCATACAAGCACCGCTGCGCTGCTTCCCATGTCACAGCCTCCCTCAGTTATCCCGACAAGAAAAGGAACTGCATTTTGTGTCACGCGTGTCATGTCCCGTCCCCGTGTGTATGTGTATGTAGCGGAGTGGGGGGGCTGTGGGGTGTGAGTGTGTGCGTGGAGGAGGAGGTGAGGGTGTTCCTGTATCATCATTAAAAGGAGGAAGTTGATGAAAAATGAAATGGGGAAGGTTTTTTTTGCCTTCCTGTTTACTGAACTGAAACTTCCCCAAGGACTCAGGCCGCTGCCGACACACACACACACACACACACACACACGGACACATGTGTAGGCTGCGAGGGTGGGGGGCTATGAACCGTTATCTCATACCGAAAAAGCAAAATTCATTTTTGTCATACTGGGGAAAAAATTAGATCATGGACTCCTGGACCTGTGCACATACACACAACAACTCTGGTAAATTACCCTGTAATTATTGTTGTCATTATTTTTAATTATTATTATTTGTTGGTTTGTTCAACAACAAAAATTCTCCTTTACAGACTGACACAGGATTTTAAGTTTATAAAAGTAAATTAGTGGACCTCCATATTATTCCTAACATCAAATAGAGCCTAATACATTTTAAATCTCTTCTGCTTGATATGATTCCTACACATTTACTTTCCCACGAGCTGGAAATAGAAAAAAATATACATGTTTTTGTCAATACAGTTGCTATTCTTTTAAGAAGCACTGTATTTAATGAGAACGCGCTCCATAACTTTTTTCTTACCAGAGATAAAATATATATAGATATATAAAATGACTGTGTAGCAGAACCCCTTCCTTCACTGCTTCTCTCCTTCCACTGGGGCCTCAATAATTTATGGTATCCCAAACATGACTCCGAATAACATTCTTGTGAAGCTTGTGAAAAATCATTGCGATGGCGGAGGGCAGCGCCTGGAATCCCCAGACTGAAAACGCATCGGGGGCAGAGACTGACTTCACATGTAAAGTGAAAATAATAAATGAGAGTTTGAGAGCAGAGAGGGACTTCCGAAAGGCTGAATCCTCCTCTCTTATTAGCGGGGAGTGCAGAGGAGACCGGATTTAACTGTGGTGGTCGTGACCGGGACAAATACACTGAAGTATTATGGATAAATACTGTAGGAAGATATTTAGCTTCCAGGTTTAATACTACTTCAACTGTGCAGCGTTTTGTAAACCAGATGGAGACATAAAATAAAATAAAACTATATATACAATACAAAAAAATAAAATACAATACGCATTCATATTGTAACACAAAGCAATAAAGCATAAGCTCTTCTATAAATAAAGCTCATGACATAAACAAAAAAGGACATCTTAGGGATCAGGATATACAGATATATACATTTTAAAAATTAAGTTGACTGATTTATTTTTTTTTTTTTTTAATTGGCCCACCATATTTTTTTGTCTCTGGGAATCATAAATCTCTCCATTACTTTGTTGTGCCTGTCCAGGGCGCCATGTTGCGGTCATACTTAACATAAAAGAAGATCTATTAATTTTTCTTATTGTGACGTTGCTCCGTTAATCTACAGTTAACCCACTCGGGGATCAACTTGATAAAAACCCACCAGGAGAAAAGTTTGCAAACTCCGCGTGGTATATCGTACCAAAAAATGTGAGCGTCCGCCGTGACACGAGACATTAAACAATTTACATGATGGATCTAAGCAATAAGGGGGCCGAGTGCGCGCGAGGAGAGGACGGCGCCGCGTGACTGGTAGCCGTGCTGTTTGACAGCTTCAGACATCAGAGGGAAATAGTGTGGAGGACTAATAA
The DNA here is from genome assembly GCA_900323345.1 of Pseudochromis fuscus. Lineage (NCBI taxonomy): Eukaryota > Metazoa > Chordata > Actinopteri > Pseudochromidae > Pseudochromis > Pseudochromis fuscus. The sequence continues at coordinate 14,833 of OOFC01009560.1, forward strand.
AGATTTACAGGGTCAGTGGAAACAGTAAGACACTGTACTGTTAACACTTGTCCCCTTTCCTCTACAACACAACACACAGTTATTTCATTATTCTTTCATAACAACTAGACAAATAGTTGATTTCTTTGGCTTCCTCAAGTTAGAATAGCTTTTAAATTCAAAACAAACGCATCACTGTTCGTTTTAAAAAGAAAAAAATGGATGTCAGATTAGTTTTGTCTATTTTAAAAGGACACATGTTATATTCCATTTTTCTGCGTTGTTTTTAATAATGTTTCATTGAATTTGTGGATAAAATGTTACCTGTTAGGTCTTCTGGGTGTTTTAATGGTGGTCACGTGGCCTCATCAGTATATTTGGGTTAATATTTAATTTTTGCTCAGTTAAGGTCGCGTGCCTGAACTGCTGTCTATAACATTGTTTATGTGGGAGTTAAATCGGATCTCAAGGTTGTCATACAGCTTCACTGGAGATCTGCATATGGTGCCACTAATAATAACAGGATTTATGTTTAGTCGTTGATCAGAATTCTTATGTGTCACGTGGTTTGTTTCTATATTTACAGTATGGCTAAGTGACTGATACTGTATAAAACTTGGATGTCAGCACGTGTCAATAATTGACGTAGTATTTGGTTCTGTCTCTAATGGCGCTTGATCCAAAACATTTTCACACCACGTTGAATAAATATCTTAGTTTTTCTCTCCCTTTCTCTCGGTCTACTTTGTTAGTTAGTTAATTTGTTAGTTTTTCTTGGGCACATATGAAGTGCGCGTGTCTGCTGAGAATCAAATAACAGGCCCAGGCTCTGGCATAAAACAAGCCTCTAAGGGCTTGGATGGTGAGCCTTGGAAATGTTTGTATCCACGACAAATTTTCTCTCACGCCCATCCTGCCTGGAAAATACAAGGGCGGGGGGGCAGACAAAGATTTTCTTGTACACAAGGACGCATGTCCCTAATGTGAGTGTGTGTGTGTGTGTGTGTGTGTGTGTGTGTGTGCGCGCGCATGTCCCTGTCCATCAACTTCTTGGTTAATGTTAGGACACACTGGCATTTTTACAACTCTTAACCCTGTGGTGAAATCATCTTTACGCACACGATGGCTGTGCGTAAAAATGGCCAAAGGGCCATTGATCCAAAGGGATTAAATAAACCTATGACTCAGATGAGTTGTATGTCTTCAGAAATCACAAAAACAGTTGTATGTCTTCAGAAATCACAAAAACAGCAACCAACACCTTCTATTGTTCTGTGTCTCTTCATCACACATCAGCGAATTCATCATTAAAACACCCCAAGTCCATTTACGCATTGATACAAACACAACGGTAAAATAGAAACTAGTTTGGTACAGCCTGCTCTAACCAGTTCGTTATTACTAAAGTTATGTCTGCCACACACGCAGGCAGATACACTCCTACTGTATGAATACAACAAGCCATTTTGTGCTTACTACCAGCCAACTTTCCACACATCAAGTCTCCATCCTTACGCACACACCGAAATGACGCGTGTGTTTTTGGGGCAGACGCGCGCTAGCATACACACAAACACATTCATAATCTCGCTCCATCTGTGACGCCATGGCCGTCGCGCGGCCCGGACCAGCCACAACAAGGGATCTCAAATAGCTCAAATACACCGGAGCTTGGCGGCACTCGTGAGCGCGTTAATACAGGAGCACTACACAGTGAGTGAGTGACATGGTAATTACACCCCCTCCTCCTCGCGCTCTCTCACTTTACCACCCCTCTCTCTACTTAGCCCCCACTTACAGGCAGCATTCAAACTCAACTTACTGTGCGTCTTGTCCTTCTCTCCATCGGGTTTTCCCAGCGTCCACAGCGAAACAGGCCGAGGATCGCCGGGCTCCAAGTGTGAACCGGAGCTGGAGCAGCGGCCGGTAGTAGTGGCCTGCTCTCTCTCTCAGACACACACACTCCCTCCCTCTCCCGCTCTGTCTCTACTTTACTGACCCCTTTAGGATCCCCGCGAAGCCGTTAAACCGTCACTTGCTTTCTAGAATGTGAAATATATAGTACATTGTCAACTCCCCAAAACCATAAAACTAACTTTATGGACCCCACGTGACCAGAGGAGAGCCAGTGAGAGGTATCAGTCTGAGGCCAGGCCTGATCTTTACGATCCAACTTGGAGATAAAAACCCTCATCTGTTTGACATGTAAATGTCAAAGCTGCCTTCTTTTTTATAGTTTGGCCCAAAGCAGAAGGGGTTAGCGTTAAAAAAATATCCAAACACACATACACACACAGAAGAGGCAGGAGATTGAGGCTGTGTCCAGATGAGGCTCCAAGCAGGACCTCGTCTCCCCATCAGCTCAGAAAGAAAGCCGTGTATGAGCAGGGCAACCACATCACCATCAGCCGGTGAGTTTAAAAGTTCAGTTGGTTGTTTACTGTTGGGAACCAGGAGAGGGTAACTTAATTTGTCCGGGAGTGGCCTCCGTTCGGGCGGAAAAGGGAGGAAAGTGACCAATTTGTCCGCCGCGGGTAGTTTGTTGTCTTGTCAGACTTGGTAGCGATGAAAACTGGCCTGTGTGTGTGTGTTCTCTGGCTGCGTGTTAGTGCGTTTAATGCATCTTGTTTAGTGATTGGTGTGTTCGGCTCTGTGATGCTGTTGTGGTCCACGAGGTTGTCACCTAAGTAAATGTGGTTGCCAGGGTTCAAAAGAGGCCTGGAAAATAGAGACCAGGCCTCCGGAGGGGAGGCATGTTTTTTGGTATGATGCGTCTTTACGCACGGTGCTGTTCGGTTTCTCCACCTTGAATCAGATGGATGATCCTAACGCTGACACTCTTGGAGCTATTTTGATTTTCCAAACTACGTGCTTAATTTTGTAATCAGAAGGTGAATCTACACATGAGTACACAAGAAGTGTCTTTTCTGCAAGCACTGAATTCGGATTGGATAGGCCGAAATTCCAGACATACATACGGTTTTATCAGGGTCAGGCTGAGGCTGTTTCTTGGCCTATAGGTAGGCTCTTGCAGAATTTGGCAGCTGACAGTTGATGCCATCCAGAAACAGAAATGTTCATATGAGATATACGACAATAAGAAGCAGCAAAAACAATCTCATTTGAATTCCCTGATTCATTTTTCAGTCGATGTCTCCACTCCAAAAGCTCCTCAAAGCTTCTAAAGAAGTTTGGCGCGTGGAAAACCCCAAATCCCTGTCAAACCATTTGTGCGGCAGTTTGGTCCACGAGCAGCTGCTTCAGTCTGACTGGTTTTGATGAGTATGAGGAACTTTATTGTTGTTTTTTTACTCCAAGTTACAAACAAATACAAAAAGCTCACTGGCAGAAAGCTCACAGGCCTTAAAGGACGTTATAGCCATTTCCCTTACATGCGCTCACTCTGTCTCACACACGCACCTCACACATGCGCGCACTCACACACTGCAACTACAAATAGCCAACTGGTCACATTTAAAAATGTCAATATATATCTATATACATCATTTCTGAAACATAGATCCAATAATTACAATAATAATAACAATATAATACAGTTACACTTTTTTGAATAGTAGAGCTATACACAACATTATGGATGGATACGGAGATGAAGGCATGGCTGATTTGTTTTTAGACAAACACGCACACACGCACACACACACACACCTTCTCTGCTTCCTCTATAAAAATAGGAGCAGATTTGAATGGCAAGTAACTGCGGGTGGGGTGGGTAGGGTGGCGTGGGGGATTCAAACTAGTAGGATATACACGCGTTATTGGATGTAAATAACTTACAATAAGAGCTCACATGCTAACTTTTCTAGAAAGCACTTGGTCAATTTACCAAACATCGCACATGACACATAAAACGATATTTAGACATTAAACAATAGGTAGGTAGCAAGGTTGTAAGGTAGGACACAAGGTAGAAACGTAGTTAGGTAGCATATTCATCCTTAACTCCTCTCCTTCGGACAGAAATTTTCAAAACGACGACAACATACAGGAACACTAAGTTTTTGATTTTTTTTTTTACAAGAGCAAGTACCACAGTCAGTTTTTTTTACGTTGCCCTAAAACACCAAAGACCATCATGCCAAACAAATAAAAAGTGCTGCGCTACTGTACAGTACTCGGTTGATAATATGAAGTGTTTTTACAATCTCGATTTGGAATCTGTTTGTCATGTTTCTTCATCACCGTCTTCTTCTTTTGCTCCTTTTTCTGCTGGCCTCTTCTGTAGTTTTCTGTTTTTTTCTTCAAGTTTTCTTTTTTTTCCCTACTGTTTTGTTTCTCGTTTCCCTGCAGGGAAGCCTGTACATGGTAGTAACCTTTCCAAAGAGATGGACGGAGGGATTCTTGCTTTGTTTTAATTATTTCTTTTCTATGGTTGGAAGGCGCTGCCGGCGGTGCCAAGACTCATGCTTTTCAGTTTGTTGTCCTTCTTCCACTTCATCCTCCGGTTCTGGAACCAGATCTTAATCTGCCGCTCCGTGAGACAGAGCGTGTGCGCGATCTCGATCCGCCGCCGCCGCGTGAGGTACCGGTTGAAGTGAAACTCTTTCTCCAACTCGAGCGTCTGGTAGCGGGTGTACGCCGTCCGCGCCCGTTTCCCATCTGGGCCCGTCATATCTGAGGGTTTGGAGCGGACAAAATGCTGTTAAGGAGCGTATTTGCACACCAACATGTGACAAACACGGGCCGTAATTTCAAAACAGGGCGGAGAAAACACTGAACACACTACAACACCCTAAATGCGCCCTAGTAAAACTAAACCCCCAAATATGCTGGAAAATTCCACCGGATCATCACCTCACTGACATTACACTTCAAGATACTGTTTCCTGCTGGTTTGCTGCATTGGATTCAGACAGATTGTAGCTACAGGTGTTTACATTATTGTGTTAACTCCCTCTGTTTATACATATACACATACACAACACAGAAGACAGAAATTCTCAAATAGTCCTGTCAGACATAACGTGCGTAAAAGCGAACCAATACTCAGTAAAACTGTCCCTCATTCTAACCGCAGTCTTTCTTGACACATTTTATTTCTGCCATTTCCACTCCACAGCCCGTGCTAAAAGATTTGCTTTTATTTGTCACATTACTGTTTTCTTTTTTAACCACCCCTCTTCACCATCACCCTCTATATTCCCCCCTTTTCACTCCCTCTAGCTCCCTTCAGGATTTTATTGCCCCGTCCTCTGCCTCACCTCTCTAATAAAGTTCCCACACGTAATAAAGCTTCACTTTTCAAAGAAGAAGCAGCTTCCAAAGCCTTCCTGGCCTCTCTTTTTTCTCCCTCTTTTTTCTTTTCCCACCCGGCTCTGTCTGCGCTCTCCAGCCTGTTGGGCTTTGCTGCCCGGCTTGCCTTTCCCCTGACAGATTTATGACGCTTTTGTGGAATTTGCTGAAATAAAAAAAGGGGGGAGAAAAGACAGAGGGGGCAACCATCCGGCGTCCCTGGCTTCTACAGGAGGAAAATGTAAAACGAATTGCACCCTGATGCACTCAGAAAACACGCTAGTACATAACTTCTTCTGCTGGTTAACTAGAGGGGGGCCAGCTGTCCTGTTTGGTTACTGTTAGATTTCCTGATTTCCAATGACTAAAAATAAACATTTACGCATCTGAATTAAAGCAAAATGCAAAAAAGTTAAAAAGGGTATTTTGTTTTTCTGTGAGGTGCAACCACCTCCCTGACGGATTTTTGACAGCCATAATAAAATATTAAATTGACGCAGTGGAAAAAGGCTTGGTGGGGTGCAGACAAAAACGAGGAACCGTGGCTAATTGTGTGTCTTTCAGCTATTCTCAAGCAGCCAGTTTACTCAAATCAAATCAAAGCAGCAATAAGTCTGCTGGATCTTTAGTGTGTATACAAAGAGGCGCATCACTATGGCTCCCCATGTAGCTTCAACGAGCACTTAACTGTCACCAGCCCCATGTGTCCATACATATAGGCAACAATCTATTGAGGCAGCAATATGAATATTATCGCCCTGGAACTTCTATGATACAGAGCTAATAAGCTGTAAACACAAGAGCAGCATGTACCATGGCTAATGTGTAGCTTTCTCATCCAGGGGAATATCTGTGGTGTCTGAGCGTC
>OOFC01009567.1:1729-12076 GCA_900323345.1 Pseudochromis fuscus
CTGGACGCCACCGGGTGCGGCGCTCTGGACTCGAAGCTCTGCAGGAAGGTCTGGGTTGTCCTGCACAGAAACAAACAGGGAGCTTCATCTGTGACATGAAGGAGATGCTGTTGTTGTGTCCTACAAGGTTGACCAAGTTTGTTTGTCCCCGCCTGACACCGCCGTCCCGGTTCACACAGCATCCGATACGCTGTCTCCATCAGCTGCTTCTGAATGTCCTCATTGTCTCTCACTTTGCTCTGATGTCTCCTGGTTTGAGTTTCTCTTGTAAAGAAGCCAGAGCAGCGTCTCCACAGTTTCATATTCCAACAACATCACAGCTGTCAGGACCATTCATTTAACACCATCTGTATCACTGCTGGAGGACGTGTAATGTAAACCTCACACATACTGCAGACAGTAAATCATTATCACATCTACATCCACTGCAGTGTTCTGACGTCTTTAAAGGGGAACTCCGTAGATTTTATACACGTCACTATAGTCGGCTTGTAAAAACATGAACTGGTTTGTGTTTCCCGGGATACGGTCATGTGACACCTCAGACTGTTCATAGAAATGGGCTGAAACAAAGTGAAGCCAATGCAATAAAGTGTAATACCACCAACGGCCACTAGATGCTGGCTCCAGCTAAGTAGATATTAGGCTTCAAAAAGAGGAGGATTTGGGGCGTGGTCAGTTTGATTGACAGCTCTGGTCTCAAAGACCTGAACTCCAGTCTCATCCACATTGGACAGTGTCCCCGCCTCCTCACTCCTCCCTTCATCTCCAAATATGGTCACTTCTGGCTCCACATACCAGACTCCTGGATCAGGAGGAGAGTCCACAAACCAACAGGTGACATCACACCAGCTTCATCCATCCTGTAACAGTCTGAGGGTTTTATGCAGGTGAAATTTAAATCATGATAAACTCTGAGGGGAGGATGGGGAAGTGTTCAGGTCATGTGACTTCACACCATCATGAAAAAATGTGGTAAAAATTTCCTTTAAAAATCCCAAACGGTCACCAGACATGATGGTGGAGGAGTTGTTGGTGGTGATATTTCATCATGTTTAATTCATTTTGGGGAATTTCTGTTTGAGAAAATATTGTTGAGAGTCCGACAGCAGTGAAAGAAAGAGTGTGTCCCATGTTCATGACTGTTTATGTTCGACCATTGAAGGGTTAAAGAGAAAGTATTCATGTGGCATCAGAAGGATATTGGGCTTTTCCCAGGTGGTTAAAAACCAGTCATCCCACTGTCTTTGAAGGTTTGTTGGCTGCTTCTTGTTGTGCTCCCAGCAGGTTGGTACGTGACTGAAGTCTCAGCTGTGATTGGAAGGATTTCCCCTGTACTGTCACCGCTGGGCGGAGTTATGATATCATCCCCCACGACTGCTGCAGTCCTCCCATCATCCTCAGCGCTGGTTCGACCGTCTGTCCCAGGACTGAGAGCACAGGTGTGTTATGATGGCTGCATGTTATGGTCTCCACTGTGACTCCTCATGGATCCATCGTCAACACTCAGAGCTCCTTCTTTGCATGAAGAGCTGCTGCACAGGTAGATACGGGTCCTCCCAGGTGAGCCTCACACCTCCCTCCCTCCGTCCTCTGATATTTACAGCTGATATGCTCTGTTTGGCTTTTTCCTGCCAACACTAAAATACAGCTTCCAAAAAACGCTGTGTGTCTGATTTACTGCAGACACAGAGAGAACACACCAGGATACCACAGGGTGACAGTAATGAGGCCCAGCTGAACCTGAGCCGGGGCTTACCTCAGGTGATCCTCGCTGAGTCGCTCTCTCCTCCTCTGCTCGTCCTCCTGCCTCCTCTCCTGCAGCCGCTCCGCCTGCAGCACGTCACAGCATCACAGTATCACAAACACAGTATCACAAACACAGTATCACACACACAGTATCACAGTATCACACAGTATCACACAGTATCACAGTATCACAAACACAGTATCACACACACAGTATCACACACACAGTATCACAGTATCACACAGTATCACACAGTATCACACAGTATCACAGTATCACAAACACAGTATCACAAACACAGTATCACACACACAGTATCACAGTATCACACAGTATCACACAGTATCACAGTATCACAAACACAGTATCACACACACAGTATCACAGTATCACACAGTATCACACAGTATCACAGTATCACAGACACAGTATCACAGTATCACACACACAGTATCACACAGTATCACAGTATCACAGACACAGTATCTGCACTTTGTTCCTGGTCCTCCTCAGAGACACTGTGTCGTCCTGACCAATGAGGTGTTGCTGTGTGACTGTCCTGCTTCCTGTCCACAGACCACACTGTTACAGGCTGCTTGGATGACCAGCAGAGGTGGTGGTGGACAGGAAGCTCGGCCTCAGCGTTAATCACCTGTCACCATGAGGCAGAGCGAGGAGCTGGGAGCTCAGGCTGATCTGCAGGTGGTGAGATCCTCTGTGTGAGGGAGAGGCTCAGGTGTGTCTCTGCTGACACCTACAGGCCGGACACGGGATTGTTTCTCATCTTGTGAGGTTTGTAAATTCAGAAGTAATCCGTTGTTGTTGTTGTTGATCTGTGTGCTGAGATGTTTCCTCCTCTGTGACCTGTGTGCAGATGTTTTCCTCTCAGAGCCTCCTCTCATCTTTTACTTTCAGATCTGTGTCGTCTCTGATGTTTCTTACCTACCGTGAAGTTTCCCTCTCCTGCTGTGATCCTGAGTTTCTGTTGACTCTGCCATGGAGGAGTTTCTAATGACATGTTTCAACTTCAACTTTCTATATTTTAGCTGATTTCTTATCATTTTCAGTATTTCCTGATTTAATTTTTATCACAACTATTTTAATTCTTGACTTATGTTCATTCTCATACCAACTGCTTTCATCTTGTTTTGTAAATGAGGATCTTCCACAATGACTCTCAGACTGAAGTAAAACAGATCAATAAGTTCAAGGTAACAGTCAGTGATGAGTCCTACTGAGCTGCACTGTCTCCACAGACACACTTTACCTCCTTGTGCAGGTAAACAGGAAGAATTATTACAACAATGTCACCACAAAGTAAACATCACAAACCAGATGAAGGGAGATGTTACCTTCTCTCTCTGCTGAGCCTTCATCCTCTGCAACTCCTCCTCCTCCTCCTGTCTCCTCCTCTTGTCCATCTCCTCCTTTTTCAGCTTCAAACAACATCTCATATTAAAATGTATTTATTCTGTCATAAAGTGCAAGGTAACATGTAAAACACACACGTCCTGCATCTCACACGTGCTCTGTTTGAACAGTCTCTAACTGACTGATGATGTGTGATGGTGTGATCAGTGACCTGCAGCTGGTTGGTCGTACCTTCTTCAGCGATTTGGAGCATCGTAGATCTGTGAGCTGCTTCTGCCTGGCTTCACTCAGCGTCACGTTCCCACCTGGATAAGTGAAGAGGTAACACAGTAAAGATGAGGCTGCTGAGGCTGATGAGAGGTGACTGATGGAGGGAGATGAGTACCCAGCCTCTCTGGAGTGGTGTGCACAGCAGTGACTCTGTGGGTCTCTCTCCACCTCTGAAGATCCTGCTCCTCTTTCTGAGCCACTGCAGACAAACAGAAACAGCTGATTCATTTACATATAAATGTCAAATGTATCAGATCCAACCAGGTGGAGATGAGAAGGTTACTTGTTGTCAGCTGCTGTCGTCGGGACTGGTTTGGTGGGATGATGGTGAATCCACCTGAGCTGAGACACATAGACACAGCTGGTTGGTCTAACAGTGCAGTGTGGAGGAGGTCACAGGAAAATACAGCAAAGTGTCTCAGGCTGAACAGTGAAGAGGCACCAGACACTGTTGTGTTGTCCATTCAGAGACTTATGCAATAATATAATCCACTAGTTATTAATCATTTACTGTTACACTCTGATGAAGAGTTTGTAACATGTGTTCAGGTTCCTCACAACATTTCACTGAAAGCTGTGGTTGTAAAGATCCTGATTTTTTAATAATGACTTATTTGGATGTTGAAATACAAACAAAACTGCACAAACTTAACAAAGTAAAGGACATACTGCTCAGTTTAAAGGAAAAACAACAATAAACTTAACATCAGTCATCATTTGAAATGATGCTGCTTTCAAGTCAGATGGGACTGTTCAGCCCATTATCACCTTACAGACCAGTTTCTTTCTACTTAATGTTACTAGCAGTGTAATATTATATATTATGTCTATTATGAGATATTTTAAGACAATACCATGTTTGTTCATCGGTAATGGAGACGATGCTGCTTTCAGGTGAGGTGGGACTGAAACTAACTGTCTCAAAGCTGCCGCCGTTTGCTGATATAGTTTTCTATTTTATTTTACTTTGTCATTCTTCTAATGTTGTATTTTTAATAGTATGTTATTTAACGTCAGTCTTGTGTTTTTCAGTATAAACAGAGAGGCTGTTTTCTTAGAAACTAAACTTTATGTTGAGGACGCTGAGAATTCCGAGGAACCCTGAACGCACCGTCTCTGTTTCCAATCCCGTGAAACGAAAGTGAAACGAAGCTGCAGGAAACTTCTACATAAAGATGAAGAAGTTCACATGTTTGTACCGAGTCAGAGCAGAGCTGAGTGATCGATAAGTTTCAGTGTAAATACAATGTCCCGCCCCTTCCTGCAGGTCAATACACTGGTCACCTGTGGTCACTCACCTCCGCGGCTGTCTGTCTGCAGCTGCCGGGCTCCTCCCCTCAGCTGAGACCCCGTCCACAGGTCCAGGTGTTTGGTCACGTCCAGGTTCACCTGCTGCTGTCAGGTCGGTGCTGTCCCCGCTGGAGTCCAGCTGCTGTCTCCTGTCTCTGTCTCTGTCTCTGTGGTGAGGATCCATCATGGACTCAGAGTCTGACTGAGTCTATTCAGATCCTCAGTCCCGGTTCAGATCCTCAGTCCTGGTCCTGGTCTGCTCTTAGACCTGCTCTCTGTGACAGGGACAGAGGAGTGAGACCTCCTGAGTCATCGGATCATGTTTACCTCCAGTAGCAGCACAGAGGGAGGGTTTAATGCAGCAGCGACATCTGCTGGAGAAATGTGGTATTTCAGGGTTTGTGTGTAATTTAATATTCCAGCGTCACTGCATATGAATCCAGGTAGGTAGTAAAACATAATATATGTCTTTGGATGTGGACGATCAGAGTAATGAAATAATGAAACAAACTGAGATCAAAGTGAAGAGATCAGTGAGTGAAGAGGTTAGTTTGTGTAACACCGACTCCTACCATCTAAACACAGCTTTGTGATTCTTCTTGGAGAATTTAAATGACATTTAGTATAGTTTAGAATAGTTGAAAATTCCTTTCACGACTTTGAGACCAAATCAATCAATAAAAAACTCATTTATTGATTCACTGTATGAGAAACATGGAGCACGTAGTTGATAAGAAACAGTTTGATGGTTTCTGTTGGCAGGAGGATCCCATCTGGTCCACAGACACACACATACACACATACACACACAAAGGAGGACACATAAATACATCTGTGACTTCAACAGGTTCATCAGTACAAACAGTAAAATCCAGACTTTAGTTTAATGCTGATCAGTTGTGAGTGAAGAGTTAAATTCATATCTTGTGTTTGTGGAGCTACAGACTGAGCTTTCACTCTGCCGCTGAAACCACGGCGCCTGAGGTATCGTTAAAAACACGGCGACACAAATCAACCAATGACAAAACGAGTAAGGCAGTGACGGTCCAGAGAGTCGGTCAGACCGGTTCTGTCCCCGTCCAGATCAGCAGCAGCTCGCTTCAGGGGCCGAGTGCAACAGGTCAACGAGAGGCGTCAGGTCCGAGCCGGGGTCAGTCCTGGAGACGTCATGGTGGTGTGGTGTGGCCATCAGTGATGCAGAGAGGGGGTCAGAAGCCTCCGTCCTCCTCTGTCCATCCCAGCCAGGGAAGGACTTCAGTCCAAAGACCCTCCTGGATCTGGAGGACCCTCCTCCGGCTCCGGTGTGGCCCAGTCACTGTGTGGATGTCTCTGTGTGCACGAGCATGTGTTTGAATGTGTCTGTGTTGGAGCTGCTGCTGTGTCCAGGAAGTGACATCACAGCTTGCTGCTCAGTTTAACCTTCAGGTTCTCGGCCAGCTTGTCCAGGAACTGGAAGGTGTTCAGGTAGTCGTCACGGGTCACGCTGCAGACACAGGACAGAGGAGCAGGGTCACTCAGCAGGTCACTAATCATCAGTTAATTCATCTGCACATGTTGCAAACAGCTGCAGAGTTTCTGCTGCTGGAAGGAGGTCAGATATCTGGAGGTGAGAGAAACCTTGAAACCACTTTGATTCACTGGTTTTAATGGGATTATTAACACCCTGTCTCCTTCACTGTGCACTTTAGTTCTTATTGGTCCACATCTTTTCTTTTTCTCTTGTTCAGTTTTATTCCAGTTTTACTTTATTGCTTTATTTTAGTTTTTTTTCTCATTTACCGTTCACATCAGTCTGAGGGATTTCATTCTCACTTTGATTCATATCAGTAATCTATCAATCATATCAGTGTCCCTGGTCACACTGGACTGGACTAACAAACACTCTGTCCCTGAGGTGCTCTGGGGTCTGACCTCGGCAGGCCTTTGATGCAGATGGCCAGGTCCTTGGTCATGAATCCGGCCTCGATGGTCTCGATGCACACGGCCTCCAGAGCCTCGGAGAACACTCTCAGCTCCGTGTTGCTGTCCAGCTTCGCCCGGTGCAGCAGACCCCGCGTCCACGCAAAGATGGAGGCTGTGGGACCAGGCACAGGACGGGTCAGTGTTCGGTGCATTACTTAAACAACAATGACATCATCACCACCTCATCTCTCTGGTGTGTGGCCGTCACTCTCCTACCGATGGGGTTGGTGGAGGTTTCTTTCCCCTGCTGGTGTTGTCTGTAGTGACGGGTCACCGTGCCGTGAGCGGCCTCCGACTCCACGGTGCGTCCATCGGGGCAGATCAGCACGCTGGTCATCATCCCCAGGGAACCGTACCCTGAGGAGGAGTCACACCACAACATCTGTGACCTCAGCAGGTTCTGATCTGAATCCAGCTCTGCAGGATTTGAAGTGAAGTCTGAACCCACCTTGAGCCACAGAGTCCGACTGGACGTCTCCGTCGTAGTTCTTGCAGGCCCAGATGAAGCCACCCTCGGACTTCATAGCTTGTGCCACCATGTCGTCGATCAGCCGGTGCTCGTACCAGATCCCTTTGTCCTCAAACTGGGTTCGGTACTCCCTGGGACAACAAGAAGGGGGACTGTGAGGTCCGGTCTGTGTGTGGTAGTGAACTGTGAAGTGCAGGAGGCAGAAGGTGTTTGTTGGTGTGAGGTCTCCACTCCTTACTTCTCGTAGATCTCCTGGAAGATGTCCTTGAAGCGCCCGTCGTACTTCTTCAGGATGGTGTTCTTGGTGCTGAGGTAGAGCGGCCAGCCTTTGGACAGAGCCACCTGGAACGAGCTGTGGGCAAAGTCCCTGATGGACTTATCTGTGTTGTACATCCCCAGAGCCACACCCGCACCTGGACGGACACACAGGACACACGTTACAACATCACAGCAGGACAAACAGGGACAGACTTTGGACAGGGGGACAGGCTGTCCTGCACGTGGACAAACACTCACAAAGAAATCTGTACCAACCATGAAGATGTTTGACTTCACTGTGTTTGTTTTCTAGTGATAAAACCAGAGCTCCCAGTCTGATGGTTCCACTGGGAACTGGAGGAAGATGTTTCCTGATGAAGGTCAGACTCTGTCACAGTCTGTATACTGCACTCTACCAGTCCATCTGACACGTTTCCTCAGTTAAACCCTGTAAAACCCGGGTCTCTAATAATAATGATAATAATAATGATGATGAAATCCAGGAAGAAACAGGAGAATAAATGAAACTCTGTCAAATAAAATACTGTTCACAGCAGTGATGCAGTAACTTTAATACGTCCAGGTTTCATATTAAAATATCACAAATTCAACTTATCAGGCCCCGCCCCCTCTCTGAGGAACTATGGTAGATATTATGTAACCAGTGATATTTGATCTCTTTCATTAGGATATGATCAGATACAGAGACACCAGCAGCTTCTCAGTCTTACATGTTTCTGCTCGGCTTGTGACACCAGCAGTTTGGTATCTGATCGTCACCATGTTGGTGGTTTGGAGCAGGAAGTGACCATATTTGGACATGAAGGGAGGCGGAGGGGGCTGACCCTTGAACCTGAGGACACTGTCCAATGAGGTCGAGACTGGAGTTCAGGTCTGATCTGATCTGATTGGATGATGTAGTTTACAGCTGACATGAATGATCAGACCTCGTACTGATGAAGAGGAGTGTGACTGAACATCTTACCATCAAAGTCGTGGACCACAAATTTGACCGGCTCTCCCTTTGAGGGTGTGTACGTCATCTCCAGTCTCCCTGGTCCTGGTACCACGAAGTCTGTGGCTTTGTACTGAGGAGGAAGAAGAGGAGGAGGAAGAGGTGTTAAGACTAGAAAACCACTGAACACTGCAGCTCTTCAACGTTACGATCTTCATGATGGAAAATGATGTGAGGTCAAAGTTCAGCTGACGAGCACCACGGTGGTAAACAGAGGATGTGGGACTCATGTTGTGTAACCAGCAGCTCTGACTCTTCACCTGCTTCTCTGAGGGGGCGGGGCTTGTGATGTCATTTCTGTCTGACACCAGCTGCACCACAGTTTGTTGAAGCATCATGGTCCAAAGGACAGAAACATAATTATTGACTGAGAGTGATGTAACCTCTCCTCAACAGACAGACAGTCAGACTCACTCTTCATCATTCATCACATCTGTTCATCTTACAGATCAGTTCTCACTCTCACTACTTGAAACTTTACATCCCAGCATCCGGCTCGGCGAGGAGCGCTGTGATCAGACCACGCCCCCTTTGGACCCCACAGCTCAGACACACTGAAGTAGAAACATCATCTGAACAGGTCCCTCAGACGTGGACCTCTTCAGACTGAACCAGTGTTTGGATCTGTCTCCTGGTTCAGATGCCGTCTTGAAGATGTTGGAGTGTTTGAGTTTGTAATGGGAGGAACTCTCCAGAAGCTGTTGGACACAGGCCTGTAGCTGCTTCACATCAGGATCCTCTCACATGTGAAGCTGAGTCTCACTCCCCCACCACCCTGTCTGCGAGCACCTTCTACAGACCAGTACCTGGTCTCCGTGGGCGTGCCTGCCGATGATGATGGGCTTCACCCAGCCGGGCACCAGGCGGGGGATGTTCCTGCAGATGATGGCCTCCCTGAACACCGTGCCTCCCAGGATGTTCCGGATCGTCCCGTTGGGCGAGCGCCACATCTGCTTCAGCTTGAACTCCTCCACGCGCTTCTCGTCCGGCGTGATGGTGGCGCACTTGATGCCCACGTTGTACTTCTGGACCGCCTTCGCTGCGTCGACTGTCACCTGGTCGTCCGTGGCGTCTCTGTTCTCCATCCCGAGGTCATAGCTGTGAGGAGGGAGCAGAGTTACTGAGGTCAGAGAGATGACACCAACATGGTGGTTGCCATGGTGATTTACATCCTGTACCAGCAGCAGCTGATGTGTAAGGAAGCCCTGAAAGGACAGAAAGTTATTCTCTCATTATGTCTGGAGCAGATCTATTATTAACTAACATCATCTAAACAACCTCAGGATCCATGTTGAAGCTGAGTCTTTTAATAATGATGAGATTCAAGATCTGATTGGTTGACTGATGGTTTCAATAGGTAATGATTCCACTGTATCATGTACCACAGTGCAAGATGATGAGTTCAGTGACCTGGAAACATTTGATCAAAGTCTAAAGAAACTAAATTCTACAGAATCCACATTAATGAGAATAAAAGCAGTGGAGTCAACATCAGCACCAGACTCTGAACTCAGAGGATCAGGTTCACCTCAGTTTGCAGCATCTCACACAAACATCACTTCATCTGTAAACTGGTCCCAGAGACTGACTGGGACTGTGTTCAGATGTCTCCCAGTCACAGTTTCTGTTCCTATAACAACATGACTGGGTTTGTACTGGGAGAGTCTCAGCACCAGCAGCTGCACTGGGACTCTCAGGATGTCTCTGTTCACTCATCACTGCAGCCAATTACACAGAGGAGCCATTAACCTGCTGTCCCACTTGTTGGTGCAGGGATCTGCAAACAGCCAATCAGCAGCTTGCACACACAAAACAAGGAGTGGGTTGTGTAATGTGGCACCAGCTCCAACAACAGAGTTATGTGTCTCCTCAGGCTGCTGCTCGCTTTGTCTCAACGCTGCTGCTGTGACCTTTTACCCAGTTTCCCCCGCTTCCTCCTCCTCCTCCTCCTCCTCCTCCTCC
>OOFC01009569.1:1716-12950 GCA_900323345.1 Pseudochromis fuscus
GAATTATTGTTCTGTCATGACACATATGCACACACACACACACACACACACACACACACACACACACACACAATATATATATATATATATATATATATATATATATATATATATATATATATATATATATATACAATGATGCAGATGCAACAGCAGCACTGAGGTTTACTGAACATATTTTGTGGTGTGAATGTGTGTGTTACATATGAGACATCAAGACACAAGTCTTCTGTAAACTATTCTTACAAAGTGGAAGACGCAGGAGTGCACACACACACACACACACACACACACGTATGTACGCACAGCTTGAGCATGCAACCTGCAGTATTCCCTGTCCACTGCTGTGGGCCAGAGCAGCTCAGCCGAGCCAGTACACACACCACCGCACACATACATCCATACACACAGATACATTAACAGCACACACACCAAGCCTCCTCCCTCCTCCTGCAAACTACAAACACACAAACCAACAACGTGAAGATGCAGCGGCTCAAGTTTAGTTTTTTGTGTCTCTGATTTCCTCCTCCTCCTCCTCCTCTCGCCCTCTCTCTTCTTAGGTTACACAAGCGCTCTGAATTGTATTTTGTTTGATGGCTCTCTTGCCTCTGACGCCCCCCACACACAGCACCCCAGTGCTCCCTGTGCAGCTTAATGTAACCGGCTGGTATCACTGGCTCTCCAGCATAAGCAGCAACAAGCCAAGCTGCTCCGTCTTTCTGTCTTCCCTCACTGCTCTGTGCTTTTTCTCCTCTCCTCTTGCCTCGCCACCTTTGTTTCAGCTCCTCCATCGGCTTTCCCACAACTTCCGTGCACCCTCTCGCCGTCGTCCACTTCCCAGCGTGTATTTGCAACACCAGCATCTCTCCACAGCCCATCTCTTCCTCCCTCCTCCCTCCTATTCAGTCTCTCTCTTTCCTTCTCTCTCCCTTTTCCTTCTGTCTACCCGCTTGAAAGCTTCTCTGCTACTGTACCGTGTGGTGATCTCCAGTTTTTCCCACCCCCAGTCTCTCCAGCGCTCTTCGCCCAGGAATGCCGTAGAAGAAAGTCCGTCTCAGATTTGCCAGCTGCTGAACGGGAACTACCTGGAATGAGAGGCGAAGAAAAGCAAAGGGAGAGAGTGTGCTGAGACTGAGAGGGGGCAGGCACCAGTGTATGTCCATGAAACAGAGGGACAGTTCACATCGAGCAATCACAGAGAGAAAAAGGAGGCAGGAAGAGCTGAGCACTAATAAAAGAGTGGCAAATTGGACAAGAGGAGGAAGAAGCAGGAGATGCAGGAGAAGTGAAAGAAAGAATAAAAAGCGAGGTGAGGTGCAGTAACAACGCCTCGCAGCACTTTCTCTCTCATTGTTGCGCCTCTGCTGTCTCTCATTCCTTCCCCCTACGGCGAAGAAGCAAAGGAAGGACTTTTTCTGAAAGGTGTGAAGCTTCGACAGCCACTCTGAAGCAAAGTCACGCTTTACAAGAGTCAGCGAGAGCCAAAGACCGACTGTCTTCAGGGGCAGAGGGACACAATAAAAGAACTTTACAACTCTGCTACAAAACCACAAACACAGGGCAATTAACTGGCCGTCTGATAACACTTAGTAGACACTACTGGCAAAAACTTCTTTGGGAAAAAAGAGAAAAAAGTTAATTGAAGAAGAAGAGCAGTGCAGGACAGGACAGACGTACTGAAAACACATCAACACAAAGAAACGGAGAGAGACAAAGAGGACGAGCGCTGGCCTCCGTGGTGTCCTTGCATACCCCCGTCTTCCACCCCCCGCTCTCACATCCTCGCTCAGCCGAGATGATGATGTATTTCTGGGTGAGTACCGAGGACCTGCGAGTGCTCCTGAACATCACTGAGGGACCGGACACACACACACACACACGGCAACAACAACAACAACAACAACACTTTACACTGATGCAAATTGTGTGTCTGAGTTTCTGTGCTTGTTCTCTAGTGTTTGCTTTTTATGAAGCTGATACAAAGGATCAGATCAGATCAGATGTGTTTGTTGCTGCTTTCTTTTTACATATCTGTACTAGAAAGTATTGCAGGTATTTCTTTGACCTGCTGCCTGTGTGCAGCACCGAGCAGAGGTTACATCATCCCTCCTCTCACAGTGATCTGCTAATGATCCAGGTTTGTTAAAGGCAGTGATGAAGCCCTCTCCTGTTGCTGTGATCCTGACGCAGTGGAGCATGATGTCTTGTTATAAGTCTGACCTGAGAGATTTTACTCTGATTTATCTTTGGTGATAGAGGTTGTGTCATGAAATGAAATGTTTGCACTGACACAGAGATGTCGGCATCTGAAGCCAACATGATGATTTGTGTGTGTTTGGGATTTTCAGCCAACAGGTAGAGAGACGTTCTGCTTGTGCACAGAAGTTGTGATCTGTCCGTGATGCTGAGGAGTTTCACACACTGTGATGTGATGCTGTTGTGGGTCTGCAGTCATCACACTCCAGAGAAGTGTGTTTTGTGTGTGATTGTGAAACTGGAAATGGAATAAATGAAACTATAGTTTAAATGATTATTTGTTTGCCACAAGTACAGTAGTTGACTCCACATACAGTGAAACCACACATCATGATATCAAGCCTGAGCTTCACCAAACGACTTAACAGCAGGTCACAGATCCTCGCTGTGCAGCTCCTACTCTCCATGTTCCTGAAGAAAATAAATGATCTTTACACACAAAACAAAGTCCAGTCAAAAACAAGGCAATGTGAAAATAATCACAGTCTTGGAGTTTAATGACTTTGTTTCATAAAGAACAAAGTAAAACATGTATTTCATTGGATTTTGCTGCACAGAAGTGATGAAAACAGCTGACATGCATCACATCTCTCCTGAACTTGTGTTCACCACGGGAGCTTATTGATAATCATGTTGTTTGTGAACTAGTATTGAGGATGGTTAGAAAGCCGGCAGCTCGTCCTGATGGCTGAGAGTGTGATTCTGTCATGATGCTGTACGTTCAATCCTAAAAAAAAAAAAAAAAAGCTGCTGTGTCTCCAAGTTGAATTGAAATTTCCAGGATCGCAGGACAAAAAGCCTCCAGTGCAACATCAGACAGGACTCCTCCCGTCCCTCAGCTCCTTTAATCAGCGGGTACAAAAGTTCAGTTGCTGGATTTATTAGACAAAATATTAATTTAGTGTAATTAGAACTGTCACCTTCAACAAATAAATAGAGTGGATGCAACTCTCCAATTTTGTAAATCTCCAGCACAGATTCAAAACAAGCAAATGAAAGAGATGGTACACAGAGATATGAGGTGATGATAACAGTGATTAATGACTTTTTTAATGGGAACATCACAGGAAAGCTTGTCAACATACAACCAGACTGTTAATAACCTTTCAGCAGTGAAGCCTGTATTATTGCTGGTCAGTGTGTATGTTAGGTCAGACCTTTGTTCATCCTGTCATCACACCATCACTCCTTCATCACTCCTTCATAGAGTCTGTTTCAGCAGCAATTCATCAGGACTGCAGGTAATCAGCTGAGGGAGTAATCAGAGTATTCTGACAAAACCTGACATTTCTCTGTGGGCGGGTTTTAAATATGACATCTACCACCTACTGCTGGAAGGAAGGGAGGAAGGAAGGGAGGAAGGAAGAAAGGGAGGGAGGAAGGAAGGAAGGAAGGAAGGAAGGAAGGAAGGGAGGAAGGGAGGAAGGAAGGGAGGAAGAAAGAAAGGGTAATTAATTTTTCTCGTATCGCTGATGGACGTTCAACAGAATAAATGAGAAGCTATTTATTTATGTTCCCATTCAGCTGGTCATCAGATTTGTGGAGGTGTGATGATCAGTGTGATGATCAGTGTGATTACATCAGACTTTCAGCTTTATTAAATAATGTTTCTGTGCAGGAGGTGATCATCATCCTCTGCTGCAGCTGCTTTAGGTTCATCTGAAAACTCTGATTTGAACTTTCTGAAATGTATGAACTGTAATGTTGGCATCACACTGACCTGACGAGGAGCGAAGGGAAACTGTTTGTTGCTGTTGTTTGTTTTTATCCAAACATCAGTCCAGTGGAGGCACATGATTGTTCTTCATTTTCAGCCCTCACAGCTCTTTATTGAATTCATTATCACAATTGTGCATGAATGTAAAAGAACTTTCTCGACTGTATTACACATTCACCTCAGTGATGTTTATGATGTTTACAACGGGATCAGATCACATGTCCTCACAGTTGACTTTGTGAACGTACAGTTTACTTACAGTTTTATCAGTTTTTTTAAAGCACAGAAAGTGATGCAGATCATTTGTTGTTTAGCAGATTGTTGGCCTGCTGTAGCTTTCTTCATCCTTCAGGTTGGACACAGTGTCTGTTAGTATCTCCATCACGCTGTGTGAGTGTGAGTTGGTGTTTTCACTGCTCCTGTTGTGGGAGTTGGGCCTTGACGGGAGGTTCAGGAGATTCAGCTGAAAGTGTGTAACAGAGTTTTTTATTGATGTGCAGCGTGGAGCTGGAAACAGCGATCCAGTGTGTACTGACCTTTGCCTGAACAAGTCCACTGTACTGCAGAGCTCCAGGAGGCGTCCAGCACGGTCTCCACCTGTGTGCAGAGCAGGGACTCCCAACCAGTCCGCTCAGGTGTGTTTCCAAGCGAGCAGTGCACCAGTGTGATGGTTTACAGCAACCGTAAGGCTTTAGCTTATTGATTTCACTTTGCATTGCGGTTTAATCCAAGTGTAGCTTTGGGTTGCTGTCAAGCTTTTCTAGCTTTTAGAAATTAAAATTCAGCACTCAATTGCATTATGGGAAGTAACTGTGAAGTTACTGAATGGTAATTCTCTTCCCTCAGGCTTAGTTTATCCCATTTAGTGTGAGACTCCTGGGTTTACTATACAGTAATTGCTTTAAGAGTTCTAATTGTAAGCAAGCTGCCATCAGAGGACGAAGCTGCTGAAACATAAAAGATGCAAAGCCGTGTTATTGGAGCAGCCAGCCTCGTCCCTCCTGAAACCGCCCACACCTTTCTGCCGCTCACTGTTCGGCTGTTGGCAAAACAGCATCTGCTCTACTACAAAACACTGTTCACCTGCTTAGGTTCGGTGTCACCTTTTTCTACAAGACTCTGCTGATGGGAGGCTTTGAATTTCCATAACTGATGGAGTAAGGTGTTTTTCATTTAACAAGACAGGAGTGAAAGGACAGAGGTGTAACCTCAGTCAGCTGCTCTTCATCTGTGCCCTTCTCCTCATTTCTGTCTCTTGTAGGCAGTCTTCCTCTCTTCATCTTCCCCTCTTGTTGTCTCAGTGCCTCCTTCTCCTCTCTCCGTCCAGTCTGCTGTACAGTACTTAATGATGGAGAGTCTGTTGCTGGTGGCTGTCTGCAGATATGAAGCAGGGGGCTTTGATACCAAGGCGGCAGCCAGTGCAGTTGACATTAGCTATTCCTCTTCATCACTGCTGCCTACTAACTCTCTCTCCCTGTTCCTCCAAGACACAGATATACTGTAAACAGGCACACACACAAGGAATACATGTTGTACATATGCATGCACACAAATGTCACAATACCCATGCATCAAGCTGCTGAGGTTTTCACACACACACACGCTGTCCTCCACACTACTAAACTGAAAATGCATTGATTGTTAAGATGTAATATATTATGTACTAGTTTTACCGCAGTACTTCTGCACACACACACACACACACACACATGCAGTGAGGAGGTTGCAGTGATCTCCTGGATGCCGGTCTGACAGTGAGAGGTTCTTCCATCTGTCCCTTCAGAGACTGTAGCAGAGAACAAAGACCTCCGGTTGTGAGGGATGTAAGAAAGATAACAGAGGCTGCAAGAGAGGAAACAAAGCAAGTAGCCGGAACTAATGAAAAGGTGGAGTGAAGGTGGAGGTGGGAGGAGGGGAAGAAGTGAAGGAAAGGACTGTAAGAGAAAGAAAAGCTTGTTCAGGATCAGGCAGAGTCAGGTGTGTATCAGACACAGAAAGAGAAGATGGGAAAAGGTGATGACCAGTGAGTTTCTCTTCCTCTTGTTTGTGCCGCTGGTCATTAGTGTTAATTATTCATGCCCTACACGGAGGGATAGGGATGGGAGGATGGCCACTTTTGAAAAGGAGAGGAGGTAAAGACAGAAGCAACAGTGTAGAGCAGAGAGGAGGTCTGCGGCTGCCTCCTCCCTCCACCCTGCTCTCCTCACTGTGTTGAAGCTGATAAATTATTGAGCGTGCCGAGCAGGGGACTGCATGGGTTTGAGGAGGAGAGGGAGGGCGCTACACGATGAAATCAGGACCTGCTCCAAAATAAAGATTGCATCCTTTAAACTCCTCTGCTGCTGGTGCTCGCCTTACTTTTGATCCCCGTCATAGTAGCTCCAGCTCAGAGGCTCTGATCTTCAGGTTTTTGGGATGAAGCCCGGTTCAGTCCTGGTGTTGTAACGAGAGCTGGGTTCAGACTTACATTTATTTCAGCTCTGACGGCAAATTCTCCAACCCACTTACTGGATCTTTAGAGAAAGGAGAGGTAGTCTGCACTTCCTCCTGCATTTGAACAGTGGAGAGTGAGACATTTCACATTCAGGCTTTCTGTGGAAGTGAAGCCTGATCACACTGAACGATCAGCTGTAGGTGTGAACTGTAACATAGTTAACATATTTAGACATCCACTGTCTACGTATTAGCAAAGGATTTCCTCAAAAAAAGCTGAATTTAAAGCATGAAGGAGCCATGGTCGATACCAGGAAATAAAACCTGGATCGTACTGGCTGAGGGAAAATGACAGGAAGATACTGTACACAGTGTGCCTGCAAATGTTTCACAATAAAAGCCCTACTTTAAATTTGAAGCAGTTACAGGAAGTATTGAGTTTATGTTTCCAGTGTAATGAACTAACTTTAGTGTTTTGATCCACTCCCAATCCCAGACCTGTTTACAGCCTCAAACACAAGGCTTCAAAATATGATTAATTGAACTCATCACACAGAGAAAATTCAAAACAAAGTCCTGCCTCCAACACATAAAGACCTGTGTTTGTCTTTAATGTGAATGGAAAAAGAATTAAACGAGACTTTACATTTGTTCAGACCCTCAACACAGTTCATCTGCTCATCTGTGAGGTTTAGCTCATTTACAGGGAGTTTTATTTGAGTTTCTTTCAAGCAATTACAAACATAACTACACAAATTGCCAGTATACAAGCATTAGCCATGTTTCACCTTAAAGTAATTGTTTTGGGTTTTTTAAAGACATTGTTGCCAAGATATTCATCACACCGAGTCATGGTTCTGGTCAGGCCAATCCCCACCGAGGTTCTTTGGATTTTGTGTAAGATTTCTGAAGCGACAGCTCATTAGGTCCCACAAGACACATCGATTGTATTTTTATTATAAACTGAGTTGAAGTGGACCAATTACAGATAATGTGTACAATCAAATGTGCAAGAAGTTATATCTATCTATCTGTCTGTCTGTGAGTCTGTCTGTCTGTGAGTCTGTCTGTCTGTCTGTCTTTTTTATAACAAATATATTTGTCTAATCCATTTCTGCTGTCACTGACTCTAACATGTCAGGGTGACTGCAGCGTCAGGCCTTCCTGTAAAGAACAGCGTCCTATCAGAAGTTGAGCTGCACATGGTCACCAGCTGTGATTTACAACAAAAGGCAGATCATGGTCTTAATTATTGGTAAACTCTCATAGAAACATCAGACAGTGGCAGCAGCCATCAGCTGCAGTGTGCCACATCCTTCACAAGATAGACTTCACCATCCCAGTGTCTGACCTTACTCTGTAGCAGGCTATACACTTCATCTGTCCTGGTCCTGAACCTGGTCCTGGTCCTGGTCCTGTTAGGAGGACTGCAGTGTGTGAGTGAATCTGCTGCTCTGTGGCTGTGAGGTGCTGGCAGTCAGCTCTATAATCCATGTAATTCTCCAGTGTCAAACTGTTAAATGGACAAAGTGCTGCCAGTGTCTCCTCAGTAATGTTTTAATTGATCCATGTTCGTGGCTGCTCATCATGGTTACAGCCCAATGCAGCAGCTGAGCAGCGATCAGTGAAGCTCTGGCAAAATAACTTACTGTAAATAATGTGCACTGTACTTTCATTTATCTAAACTTCCACCTGCCATCACCTGGTCAGACCTTCTTACTCAATGTGACACAGATAAAGTTACAGTTTGTGTGTAAGAGTGTGTGTATTGCAGTGTACACAATTTGCATTCATCCATTGTCTGTGGTCACCGTGACAACCCTCAGCGGGTGAGAGTGTGTGCAGTGGGTGAGAGGTGGAGATCCCCCTGCACAGATCAGCAGTCCAGACAGAAAGCCCTCTGTGCTGCCGGTCAGGTGAGAATCATCAGTTACACCACGCTACACGTGTGTGGGCTGTGGGAGGATCCTGAGGAGAAACCTTGGGAGAACATGCAAACTCAGCTGAGGTTTTGAACCTGGACCCTCCTTGCTGTGAGGCAGCAGTGCTAACAACTGCACCACTGTGCCGCCCACAGTTTTTATAATTAGTACAAATTGTTTGTTTTATTTATTTGATATTTTGGCCTTTTACTTCAGCAGAATTTCCTGTTATTGGACGAGCCCTCAGGGAACCTCTGCAGCCAGCTTTCTCTGGAGATCCTTGTAATTCCTCCAGTCCCGCCATATCACCGTACAGCAGTTTCCACTGGGTGCCTGGCTCGTCGCTGCTCATTCTTCTGTTCACAGTGTGCTGTAATCTCCACGTCAATAAGGAGATTAAACACGCAAGCAGGAGAGGGGATTTCTAGGATTTTTGCTGTGAGTACAAAAGGGTATCACTGAGAGGGAGAGATATTACCCTCGGCTTTAAACTGCACAGGGAGAGAGGAAGCTGCGAGCAGCAGAGAGACAGAGTGTGAAGGAGTGTGTGAGCAGGAGAGCTGGGTGTTATCACCTGGATCCATCATTAGCACTGTTTACAGAAGGGCCACCAGGGAGAGGTCAGTGCACCGACACTCTCTTATCTCCTTGGCAATGGGATGCTATCACTACAGCATCAGTATTGAATGGTACCTGCTCTGTATTTCTGACCCCAGATCAGTATTTAACTGCACATAGGCTCTCACTTCATGAGTGGGCAGAGACCAAAATGGACTACAGCAGGGGTTGGCAGCCTCTCCAGTGGCTCCCTGAGGCTTTTACAAAGATTATATGAAAAAAGAAATGCTGTATTTTTTGTTATCTAAAAGAAAAAATCCATTGCTGCAGGCTTACAGGGATTCTTACATTGTCCAACTGTAAATATATCCACACAACATTTTTACATTTCAGCCACGTGGACGAGTCGAACGTCATCACCTGCAACACACGTCTGCAGCCTGTGGTCAGATATGACAGAAGCTCATCCTTTTAGTTGTGTGGACTCCATGGAGCAGAGCTATGGTTCAAATTCTGAGCAACAACAAAGTGTCAGAGGAAGTTTGGTCAGTTACTTTGGTTGTTTTTATCATTTCAAGACTAAAAAGGTGGATTTCAGGCAGACAGAGAATAAACTGCTTCCTTTTTGTCCATTTATTCTTGTTAATTCATAGAGGTGCTGGCAGCGCTGATCACACTTCCATTTTGTGATTGGTTGATTTATTTTTAAATTATAACCTGTGCACAACAGTTTTGGACAGGATTTCCTCCCATCTGGTGGAGAACTTGTTAACAATTTGGGAATTAGGAAAATGACTAAATTGTAGACATCAGAAAAAAATCTGATTTGAGATTAAGTTGAGATTTCAGTTTTTAAAACCAGAATTCTAAGAAAACAAGTGTTAGGGTGTGTGTGTGTATGTGTGTGTGTGTGTGTGTGTGTGTGTGTGTTTTGCAGCCATCTTGATCTGAGTTGCTCCTTCAATGAGAAATTAGTGAAACTTGTCTAAAAGTGAAGCAGAAAGCTGCTGCTGCTGGAGAGATAAGTTCCACTGTCACTGGATGAATAAAAACCAAAGTAAAACAGAGGAAAAAAAATCAACACTAGTAAAATTTGAGAGTAATTAAACTGTTTGCTGGAGGAAACATCACAGTCGCCTCTAACTCAACAGACAAGGTCATAAACCTTTTACTCACTGTCCTGGGTTACTGAGCTCTTATCTTTGATTGGTGACAGGGTGTAATTAGATCCGATTTGATTGGACGGCTAATAGACTTTCAAATAGAAGAGACCACATTGATCTAGTCATGAATTTAATGAACTAAATGGTTAAATGTATGAATGTATGAGTTGAAGTGAATCTGTGTGTTCAGTTAGGCCGGTAATGTTGATCATAGAATGACTGTGTTTCTCCATCTATCTCTCTCTGTTTTCCACCAACACACACACACACACACACACACATTGTAGCAGACGAGAGCTTGGGGCTTAAATGCAATAAAGTTAGCTATCGATCAATAGTCTGCCACCACCTCTCACCCCTCCCTCCACTCCCTCTCCAGCAGGCAGCACAAGGTCAGCCTTGGGGTCCACATCCTGTATGGAGGCTGGAGGCGTGCGAGGCTGCAGAGGGGAGAGGAGGATCAGTGGGAAGAGTCAGGCTGAGCATGAAATGAACAATTAAAGAAGCCCAAGGAAAAAATCAGCATAATCACCTACAGTGCAGGATGTCACAATAACACACAGAAACAGTCAGTTGTAAGCAGTCAAAGGCAATTTTACAAAGCTATATTTAGACATGCTGCATTGCTAATGTCAAGACTATTTGCAGTAGCCCAGGGGAAGCTCCCGAACGTAGCCTGGACCTGCTCACACTCACAGCAGCTGGACTGAAACTGAGGTTCAAGCTCAGTTTGGATTAACACTGTGCTAGCGGACACAAGCTAATGCTAATGGGGTCCAAGCACAAAGCTAACATCCTCACCAGGTGTGAGAACGTCTGCTAGCAGAGGCTAGCATGCTCTCCAGCTGCACAACACATGCTAACACATGCTAATACTAATGGAGCTGTGTGTGTGTGTGTGTGTGTGTGTGTGAGAGAGAGAGACTTGTGCTGTTTAAGAAAATATGAGAGCAGGAGGTGTAGCTGTGGAAATGTGTGAGTCAGGACATGAGAGGGTGAAATGACAAGTCTTTGGCTGACTTTTACTTCCTGTTAGCGATCCACCAATCACACGTTGGAGACACAGTGTGGTGAATTTTCTATTTTCACACAATGACACACACATCAAATGAACAGTATGGCTCATTAAGAGCTATTCGACAAACCCCCCCGTGCAACCCCCCCCTCCTCTCAAGCATCTCA
>OOFC01009574.1:1197-21708 GCA_900323345.1 Pseudochromis fuscus
GAGCGGGGGTGGAGGGGCACGGGGGACTTGTGAGAGTTTTTGAGAGGTACAAATCAAGGATTTAACTACTCCAGCTTTCTCCTACTCCCGACGTATAGGCCAACTCTGTTTGTGATTGTGTTGGCGGCTCGCAAATTACTGACATTTACAGCGCAGAGAAAAATCCGGCAATCACAAAGCTCTGAGTCATGGGGTGGAGATGATGCTATTTGAATCGTGTGTGAAAGAAAAAGTGAGAAAAAGTGTGAGTGAGAGAGGCACAGAGAAGATTTTGCACCATGAGTCTTTATTGGGCCACACGATAAATCAAAGGCAGATGTTCATTCCCTTTGACCAAACCACATCAGCTGTCGCTCCCCTTGTTTCCTCCAGCCTCCCCAATTATTTCTCAAAAGGGACAAACCAAAACCAACTATCAGTAAACATGCAGACTCCTCAAATTCCATAAATGTCAAGCTGCACAGACAACAAGTCAGCCAGCCTCTGTTTGTGCAACCGGGAAACCCCGTTCTGGTCCCGACGCGGGGCTACAGCTAGCACGCTAGTTTGAGGGAAGTGTTATTATGGTTTTACATGCCAGAAGTTCTCCCTCATCATGAAACAAACCCACCGGTCTGTCAAACAACTGTTGACTTCTTAGGGAAGCACATTATCATTTGCCCCGTTGAAGTCTTACTTGTGGTCGCATGTTGGTACCGCAGAGAGGAATCCGTTTGTGAATAAGCAACTGAACAAAATACAAATGTTTCTTTGTGATTCAAAGTGAACCGAGCGAAGGGAGATTTTACACAACGTGCTCCTGCAGTGGTCAAACATTTGTAACTTGTGTCACTCTGAACTAAGGCGAACGTGTGCAGATAGCGCTCACGTAAAGCTGACAGCGGACTGAGACTTTTAGATTAGAGGTGAATTTAAAACCCATGCAGCAAAAACCTTCTCAAATCCATTTCTACTTAATTCTTCATGGGAGATAGAACGTGTTCGCTTCCATTACCTTGATTGTGTCTCAGGCGTATGAAAATGTAACATTTTGGAGTGCTGCATATTCAGCTCTTGCTTGTCCTAATGGTGCCCAATCAGTTCCACCAAGTCTGTTCCAATGGGGTAGGCGGCCTCTACCCTGATTACACTGAATTGTGGGTATTTCCTGCCTCTAAGCCTCGCATATGGATTGAGTAAGGCAGTGGCTGAGGGACTACCGTTTCTCTCCACTACATCTTCCTTTCTTTCTCTCTCGCTTTTTTTTTTCTACGGAAAAGCAAAACACTTTTGTTTTTTCTGGCTCTGCTGTCAAAATACTGAGCTGGGCTTTGGCTCAGTGTCTGCTTGCATGTAGCCAAGGAAAATCCCATGAGACAAGTGTGGCTAAATGCAGTTTAATCCACATGATCACTATCCGTCTGCAGGACTCAACCACACCTATTGCTGACCTATTGCTATAAAGCACATTTTTATTCAATATGTTTCCCACTTTAGGATATAGATGTTTTCAATACATTCAAGTCCTGGTGAGGGTATGTGTGTGTTATGATAAAGTCACTTCCACCATAAGGGCTGTGGCCTGTTTTTATCCACATTTAAAAAAAAAAAATAAAAATCAGATGGATTCTTTACAGGTCCAACTC
Organism: Pseudochromis fuscus; assembly: GCA_900323345.1. Taxonomy (NCBI): domain Eukaryota; kingdom Metazoa; phylum Chordata; class Actinopteri; family Pseudochromidae; genus Pseudochromis; species Pseudochromis fuscus. The sequence goes on from OOFC01009574.1 coordinate 2,823, forward strand.
TATTTCCCATTAAAAAAATAAATAAATAAATTATAACATCACCATGAAATACAACCTTCTGGTGTAAAATGCCATTGTAGTACCTGTAAGTGACACATAAATGCTTTTAAAGCAAACACCTAGCCTATCAGCACCATTTTTTTCATATGTATAATGTTTTTAACGGCAAGAAGACCCCTCCTAAAAACAGTTATCGTATTAAAAGACAGAGATGTAAGGCAAACCTCAAAGAAAATGGTGTTGGTGGAAAGGAAAGAAGTGGGATTTAAGAAGCTAGGTGCAGATGGGACATCAGTGGAATCATATTATATCAAAGACGAGTCAGTAAGGTAACCCCTCTCTGGTACTCCTTATGACGTTTTTAACCTTCAAACACATTATTCCCTCCAAAAGTAGTTTCCAATTGGCGCCAAAAAGACTATGGTAAGGTGATCATTTCAAACAGGGAACACATCTCCCTGCAGAGGTGAAAAAGCTCTAGGAGGCTTCACATTTCCCATACTTTGTGTTATCCCATTGAAATAGAGGTGTGTGAGCTCTTTTTATAGATTTGACCCCACTGCTTACATGTTTGTTTTAAACTTTTTTTTTGGGAATGGACCGCTCATTATTTAGTATTCAAACACTGGCCGTGCTTCTTGAACAGCATTTTCAGTGTGTACCTGCGGGGGTGTTTGACTTGGCAGCTGGACAGCCCTCACCTCACGGCCATATCAGACACCGGAGCAATGAATCAGAGTATTTTGGTTGTTACTTATATTTTTATATTTGGATGCATTGCAAGTTAAACACACTGTACAGCTCCCAGCAGTGGCAATTAATTATTATTTCGGGGTGGTGTCACATTGCTGGGTAAAAAGCTTTAAAGTTTGTGAGAAGAAGCCAGAGAAGGAAAGTTATTTTTTGACATTTTAAAAATTACAATTTGGGTCTTTAATTGAAATACACATGTATAGAGGACAGCTGTTTTGTTTTTTTAATGATTAATAAATACTTGCTGTCCTAAATTGTCCTGGTTTTGGGCAGCACCATTTCCTTTTAGTTGTCTTTCTTCTCTCTGTGACTCACTCTGCTGTCCTGTGGGTAACAAAAGAGATAGTGTGACACCCCCTGAATCACTGGTGCACAGACTGTGATTGATTGACTTGTTGTTGGCCTGCCATGACCACTGGAATGCACCTCGTGTGAAAGGTGCCTCCAACAGACACGCTGGTGCACGGCTCCTCGGGTTACCTGGGTGGCACTCCACGTATTATACATTTCATTGTGTGCTTAAAAAAAAAAACAGGCAAAGGAGAATTAAAAAAAAAAAATCACTGAAGGTCTCCTCCCTTTTATGTATCACAAAAACATGTACTTTTCTTCAGGTGTAGGTTATTTCACTTTGCTCGTAATGTGATAGGGGTCTAATACAAAACACCTGACCTCAAAATGAAATGCCACATATAATGTAATAAAGAGCATTGTCTGATTGGTTATGGTAATTCTTCATTTAGCCACAATAACCTTAAGCTCAGCCGCCTCAAATCCAGTGAAATTACTTAAAACAGATGTGGCTGAGGTGAGGCTCCAGATACATCCGTGAAAAACGTGTCTCGCAGAAGAGGTACTACCAAAAAAACCTGCTCTTCAAATGTGCAGGAGAGTATCCCCGTGAAGACAAAGCAGTGGTGCATTGTTATATTTTACTGCACGGCGTAAATCAAAAATTATAGAGGTGCTGAGAATAAAAAGCATTTGACATTTTTAGCGTGACAGTTCCGCCATTCCCGTGTTTAAGTGGCGGTGGGAGCTTTGTGGCGCTAGGCCGAGATCTCCTCCTGTTAAGCACACATCCTGTAGGCTTTGTCCCCTGGCAGTGACCCGATCCAGCAGGAGGAAGCAACCAATCAGGAAGATATTAGATCAGCTCCGGGAAAAATTAATAAAATTCTCTCAAGTCTGCTTCACCTACTGTACCGAGCCATGAGATTCATACACAAGAGTAAAGGCGTGCACTTTATATGCTTTCATCAGAGCGACTCCATTAAACTCCCCTCTCTCCACGTTCAAATGATCTATGGGCATCATGATATGCTTGGGGAAGGTGTTGTGTTCCTTACAGCTGATGTCCAGACAAGGGTGGTCTGTGCAACCGGATCCTTTGACATCACGGAGAACATGAAAACATGAAACATAGTTATTGATCACCCAGTCCACGCTAATCAAATAGCACCCTGGTTTGTTTGAAGTTAAAAATGGTTACAGTGGGTGTTTACCGTTGCACTTCGGGACCCTCCGGCCGCACCCCTCTTAAACATACACAGACAGAAGTGTTATTTGTATTGTTAAATTTACATTAAGTCCATTTTAATTGCATCAACCCACTAAACAGATCTTACAATAATGGGCCTGACAGAGAAAATTGCAATCATCTGTGAAGAGCCTGCGGCGGTATAATGGACAAACCTGATTAATTTAATCTTGTTGCACTCCATTATGGCTGCACTTTATCATTTCAACAGATGGAGCACCAAGAAATTAAAAAATGCTCTCAAGGATATGTGGCACTCTGGATCCACTCGCATCTCTTTATCTGAAGGTGTGTTGGCTGCTGTGCTGAAATGAAGGCTCTGACTGGAACCTTTGGATAAGTGTATTTTCAGATCCAAATCAGATTAGGGGAACAGTCAATTGATGCAACAAATCATCAGAATTGTCTTGTGACGTATTGCATTGGCTGTTAAAGGCTGTCCATCCAACCATGTAGTCCAAGTAGTTTACATTATCAGGAGTGGGATGACAGTCGCTTTACTATAGAGAAGTTATTCAAGCAGGCATGAATGTTGCTTATTGAACAACATCTACAACAGGAAATACATTTTCTGTCATCTCCAGTTGTCTGTTTTAGTGAATTCCAGTTTTGTAGTAGTCTGTTTAAGGCCAAAACTTGACTGTTTTTTCCTTGATGCAAATGTTAATGGAAGTCAATGTGCCAAAACTTCCTAACACCTTATTATCTAATGTTGAGAAGGCTGAAAGGGGAAAAACACACAAGAAAATACAAGAACTATATTTAAAAAGCTGAATTTTGCACATCAGAATTCATAAATTTATCTATCTATTTTTGATTTGCCTCTTCCTTGATAATTTCATGACTAGATTAAGAACCATTGAATTAGGACAATATTAATGGCCATATGAGGACCTATAGGTGGCGCTCTAATTTATATCCAGAGAGGATAAGACATATTTTACCGTGTGAATTATCATGATGGCATTCACGAAAGTAAAAACATTTTTTTTAAATTATTAGTTATTCCTTAATTATATTGTAATTTTTATGACTAATTATAAAATATAGGCCTACTATAAGAGCAGATAGCATTTGTCTGTAAACTTATTCATATGCATTGAGTGTGAAAATGACAAATTATAAGGCAGTGACAGGTAGAATCAACCTGTTGTTGTCAACAAAAGTGAACTGTGATACTCTACACTGCACATCTGATACCAATGCGCCACCGCGCGCGAAGACGCATGCGGATATCTTGTCAATTCACTGTAACCTTCCGAGTCTGCTGCCATGCAAACTTTCAGCTTTTATGACGCACAATGATAAGCTGTTTTTACGTGGCTTTAACCCACTCTCTGTCGTCTCGGCTAAGTTTGTCACGCACACATTTTTCCAGGGCAGCAGGGAGAGAAAGCAAAGACTCTCTGACGGATCAGTAAAGTCCACGTCTCTGGACAGGGAGACTTGTTGCATGTGGTGACAGCGGTGATACAAGGTAGGCACCAATGAGACCACTCGCTTTATTTGTCGTCTTGTTTTCTCTGTTTTACAATTTGAAATGGTATTTGTTGAACTTGTGTGTGTGACAGCGAGTTATTGAGCCGTTTCCAGTGTGGGCGGGGGCAGCGCACTAACTTAGAGTAGGACAGTTAAAGCTCTATGAATCATGGCTCCATTATTAGCTGCGGAAGGATCTGTGCGCAGTGATAAATTAAAGCTTACTAGCTCGAGGATTTTCATGGTGCTGGATTTTATTCGTTAATGTGGTGTGTACATTTTGTCCCTGTTTCCGGTGTTTAATGATACATTTAGGTTGCATTACCTTCCTATAATTAAACAGGAATTAAAAATTGAATATATTAAAATGCATATGATGACTTAAGCCTCTGTTTACAACACAAGAGACCTACACTGTGTCTGCCCCTGACTCACCTCAATAGCACATATTGTATAAATAACATGCCCTCACTTCCAGAAATAAGGTAATGCAGGTAGTACAAGTTGCACAAGGGACATTTATCAAAATATCATTTGCCCTAAGTTAACAGCAGTTGTACCTTGGTTTCACTCTCATTCATTCTGCCCCAGACTGCAGTCATTTTTCTGTTTAATTATTTCCTTTTTTACTGTGCACCACATTTGACAGTGATGGATAACAGGTTAAAAATGGACATTTTCTCCTCAGCTAGTGTATGTTGGATTGACTCAAGCGTGCATGGTGTTCTTCCCTCAGACCAAAGGACCTTGGAAAGATTGTGTTCCCCCTCTGCTTTTCCCATTCCAATGTGATACAGTTTGTCTTCATTTTCTTCTGACCTGGAGTTATTTTCATGATATATAGCTGAAGCACATCATCCAGACAGAAGTGTAGGTTATGTCAAAGTTACGCCATCATGATTACAATCTTTGCAGAGGAAGGGCCTGCTGCTGCTGCTGGTCCTGCAGCTCTGAATAATCACCTCATTGGATCAACTGAATAAAGATGCTGGGTCCCTGATTCAGTGTTTTTCTTTGTCCTGCAGAGCAACATTTTGAAATATCAGTAGTTCTTCAATGTCTAAATGTCAGTTGAAGAAGCTGCCATATTTATACACCTGGTTAGAGGCTGAGTGTTGACCCAGAAGTGCATGGGTCCATGGTTACACAAACCATGTGGTGCAATTACAATGATGGAAAAGTGGAACAATGTACACAAAAGATGTTTGCTTTGTCTGTCTCTGTCTTATTAAATACTAATTCTTCCGGCTGCTCCAAGCCTGTGTCAGGTACACACTCTTTATGTTGATAATCAGATGAATTTCCTCATACATAAACTGACTAGTGTATTGTTTTATTGTATTTTAGCCCTCAGTGTACAGATGAGCAACATGCACTGTAAAGAAATGGAGGATTATTAATCAATCATTTAGTTTATTATCAAAATATTTGAAAAAAATGGATCAGCTTATTGATTCATCCTTAATATTGCTTTCATTTAATGAATTCATCATCATTTTAATGTTCCCCTCCACGGTTTGACTCACAGAAATATCTACTTTATAAAAGACTATGAATAAAGTCAAAATCCGCAGCATTGTATAAATGACAGATTTATTGGGAACTCTCATTTCATTTTACAGCTTTTTGTTTTTATAGAATGATCTCACATCCTGTGAATGCTGTATTTTATGGACATATTGGAAGATCTTGTTTTGTTTTGACCCACTTTGGTGCGTTGTGTATCTTCAGTGATTGACCCGAGGTGGAACAGCTGTAACCCAAAGATTGGAGTTGTGAATTCAGTCAGTTTGAAACGTGTGGTTGCACAGCAGGTATACTGCAATGTATCATGTCTGCAGCAATGAATAGAACAATTTTCATTCACACATGTACCAGATTCCCTACTGTACTGTACATGTGCTTCACGTTTTCTTTAAGACTTGACTTCAGAGGAAAGTTCTCCAGTCTGTTCTCCTTACTTTTGAAGTTACATGCTCCTCCAATTACTGGGGCCATGCAGTCTCCCCTATGGTGTCCTTGGACAGCTCTTTGAGTGCCTGAAAATGTTGCGGACCATTAATTCTGGATTGTCTTCATCTGTTTGCATAATTTTCCCTCCGTAACCATTTTCCTCCTCCTATTTTCACAGTCTGTGCTCTCAGGTTTATATTTTTCTCTTTAACCAATGTTTGACTCTTCAACGATTTCAGTTTTATATTATTTTTTTCTATACCACTGACAGTTGTTAAACTTTTACATCAGGCTGTTTTATGGTGCACAGCCTGTCAGCTGTGTACTGTACATAGCCTGTGTGTTTTACAGCCTGTGTGCTGATGTTGCCTATTGAAACTCTTCACCTGCCAACAGATAGGTTTACAGGGGTATCCAACAATATTTTTTAAGCTTTTATTAAAATTTCCAGAAATCTATAAAATCATAAACACAGCAGAGGAGTCTGTAAACAGAAAATCAGTTTTGTGTCAAAATAAAAGCGGGTGTTTTCTTTAACCTTATATATTTTCTACTTTTTTTTTCAGTTAGACTAATTTGCTGTCAGGCAGGAGGTTGTTTTTGCAACTCAGGCAGACTCCAGAAATTAATTTATCCAAATAACCAAGTCCTCCTGGGCCATGGAGGTTGGGACACTGAAATGGTCCTGGTAGGCAAAGCCGTCTTTTGAAGTCTGGAATGTTTTGGCTGACTTAGAGCAGGCGACTGGAGTGGAGGGATCATTTTCACTGACCCATGGGATTTTTAACCATTTTCATATACTGAGAACAAAACAAAGTGAGGAAAAATGCCTGAGCTGATTTGCATTGACTTTGCTATCAAAAACCAAGAGGAAAAAATTAACTGGGATGGAGTGGTAGTTTCCTTTTTTCCCCCCGATTTGTGGAAAATGTAGGTGATGGTGTATGAGGCTGAAAAGCTGGCAGTGTGATGCACTGTGAGACTGACGTTAGGACATAAAGTGTGAATTATATTCCTGTCATGCTCAAATTTCTTCTCAATACTTTACAAATTGCTGCTGTTCGGATGGTTCCTTGGCTTATTTGAAAAAAAAAAAGTCTGGGAATATAATAAAATCCTTCTTAATAATCCACTCTGAGTGCTAATTATGTGGTCATTTGGACTCAGGGCAAAACAAATACAAGGCCCATCCTAATAATACAAACACTTTAATTGTACACTTTGATTGTATAAATTCTCTCATTAGGATCATGCACTGATGGTGTATAATTTGTTATATCCACTGTTAAAAATCACCACAGTAGTTACATTAATAAAATCAATTCCTATTTATACATTGGATCCTTTTAAAGACTTTAATTACAAGGGGTAAATGGTATGCTTTTATTAAACAAGCCCAAGGAAAGGGAAGTGCAGGAAAAACCAGGCGGTCTTGAGTAACGGGGCACTTGAGTTTCCAGTGTAATAAATAATTCACAGGTCCTGTGTGATGAGCTGCTGAGGACAGAAATCCCTAATGACAGCTTTTTATAACCTATGACTCAGCTGCCCATTATGCTTCTGACATCCCTACACAGACCACATCCCCTCTGCATGCTCAGTGCTCGCCCTGCTCTCACCCTCCAGTGCTTCACATACTGCATTGACAAAAAGGAGTTATATTACAAAGTACTATATACAGTCACTTAATGGAAGAAACTGTAAAATAATTTGAATTATAATTTATAATATTTATTCATTTTATTTTGAAAGTGATTCGTCATTTTTTTAAAACTTTTTGAAATGAAATGTAATAAATCTGACTGCTAAATGGACCAATTCAATCTGCGTGCATGATATACCATTTATTTATTTAATGCTATTTTTTGGTTCCTTGGCAGAATCAGCTGACGAATTAATTTATCAGTCAGTCCCTCCTTTTCAAGTAACTAAAAAATACTCTAAATGTGTTTTATTTGTGCTGATTAATTTCGCTCCTGTCGTTTCCTGCTTCAGGTGCGTACAGGAGGGACTGATCTGAACCTCCATGCCTGTTGCTGCTGTGTACGTGTGAGGTAAGAGACTGAATAATTGAGTTTCTCCGCTCTGCTTTGGAGACTTACAGTATTTGATTGGCATAATGGCACCATACCCCCCCAGGTAGGGTCATTTGGAGCAACATCTGGGTCCATTGTGCATTATGCAACCCCCGGTATTAAAGGCGAGGCCTCATATGGTTTTGCTTGATATCATTATTGTTATCATTTCCAAACCCCCAGTTCTCACTAAGAATAGGTGGTTAATTTTAGATGCAAAAAAGATCCAATTACTCAGGGCTGCTTGTCCCCAGAGTTGGTGCTGGGAAATAAATCTGGTGGCCTTGATTAAGTACCTGACAATAGAGTTAGCACAGCACTAGTAGTTTATAGTAACACAGCGGACATGGGCAATTAGGCCCACCAAGTAATTTACAGTACAGCTTGCAGGTGGTGACCTGGTGTGAGCTGGGGACCACCTGAGTAACAAATTAGATGGTATGAATAAGGAAAGCAGCCGCTCTGTAACACTTCCAAATAAAGCAAAGGCAATCAGAGATTATAAAAAGCTTGACACATATTTCAAATTTGTTATGATTTTGTTTTTGTGGAAGGAATAACACACGGCACTGGGCTCTTTGTCTGTAATTTTCTGGAGAATGAATGATCACTTTTATACGTTGTTGATCTTTTTACGTCAGCCCGGACTGTTCTCCTCTCACTGCTACCTATTAATTATGAAATACTGTAGGTCTTGGCCATTTGGTTTTACTGCTTCTTCCTGCTGAACTTGGTGTGAAAGGCTGCTGTTCTTAAATAGGAGTATAAAAGTAAGAGCGGAGAAAGTTCCCCTCAGCACCAACTCTCTGCAGCATTATGTCATCAGAGTCAAAAAGGCACGGCTGAAGAAAAATAGCTTGTTTCACACATAATAGACACCTTAACACATGGAGCGAACGCAGCGGCGTCTGTAGCTACTTCTCTTTACTGTTGCAGGACAGGCTGTGATAAGAAAAACACTTAGAAATGTGCCAAATGTAGAAAATGTAACTTTGTCCATAAGGATACACAACATTTGCTACTCTTTAGAGAAACTGTGAGGGAGCATTTTAGATAAGACTTGTGTAATTGTACTGTGATGACAAACAGTGCCCTCTTCTGCTCGCCTGTCCACACACTGAGACTACTTGAGGTTTTGCTGTAGTTTACAGTGGGAGAGTGGCACTCTGTGTGGCACAGGTCAGCTACTGGGCTGAAGAGTGGCAGGACCCTTGGAATAACTCTGACCGCCTTGATCCCCACTGTCAGCACATTGGTCTTAGTGTGGGGTGATTTCATCAAGGCCACCACAGTATGGTGGTTTCCCTGCTCCCCGTGATGGACCACTGCTGGGCTGGTTTCCTCAGCAAGCCTGTTTCGTTTAGCGGGGACATGTCCCGATTCCAACTGTTTCTTCCTACGGTGCATCAGATAGACACAGAAATAAAATAATCAGAAATAAGATAACCATGAGTACAGCCGGTCAGACTCGGCGCGGTGCTGCATGGCTCTCGAGAAAGATCTATTTTCATTTATGACAAACACCCTGCAAATAGTCAGAACAGATAATTGGCATAAACTCCAATGATGTGAGCAGAACCGCTAACAGCTGTGTGTGGTCCATAAATGCTTGCACTGCTATTTTAAAACCCCCTCCATCCAAAAGAAACATACAGTGTGTTTATGCCACACCTGCAATGCAACTTGGCCTCGGAGACGGACGTCGTAAGCAGCAGAACATTTTGCTTTTTCCCCCCTCAGAGGATCACTTTTGATGAGCTCAGCTTTTTTTTTCTGTCAAAATGAATACACGAGGAAATATTAGTGTGTGAAGCCTGCTCCTGAGAGAGAAAATAATTGTTTTTAAATGCGCACAGATGCTTTGTATTAAACACAAAAAGAAACAAAACACGTCTTTAATGACTAATAATGATTTCCATTCACCCAATGAAGGAATGTTCCCACTGAAACACGTGTGAACCTCTCGCCGGGCTACCGAGTGATATTTAGCATTTCCACGGCCGATGTTTAATCTCTCATTAGCCTTTAGGTGACATGAAACAGCATCGGCCTCGCTCTCGTGTTTGCCAATCAGAGGCCGGTTGAGTGACAGCCACAGAACAGCACATCTCTTATGTAAACCTTTCCTCCACCACCACGAAATTAGAGTGGCTGTTGCTACACGCTGCTGCCTCCTGCTTCTGCACAAATGAGAAAGTAAGCGCTGTGGTTCAGAAGTTCACATTTTGGATGCATGCCGGAACTGCTTAAAGCCGGTGACGTTTTTCAGGGAACAGGTGGTCGGAGTGACATAATTCTGGCTCAGTGTTATGATCCTTAGAAATTAGGGCCTGTTACTCTGCCAGAAGGGTCATTACTCTGTCAATACGTATGAGAGCGAGTTTATCTGACTTATTTTCACTGCAAACAGATAAAAACCAGAGAGGCAAAATTAAGATATTGACACAAACGCCGCTTTATATCTGCTTAAATATATTAAACATCTCCCCCAACAGCCAGATTACATACATGTGCTTCCCCATCTTTGACATGTCTCAAGGCTTGGCTGAGAAAGCTATTTATTCTCATCCACTGTTAACTACTGGCACGTATGCGTTAGAGTGGAATGCCATTCAGAATGCAGAAAATATATTTAGTTCTCGCCAACAGACAGCAAAAGGCACCAGTGGGTCTAGCCCCTGTGTGAGAACAGTTATTTCTGTCGCAGTATGGACTTTCAATTACTGTAATCCGCTGCTTCACTCCTTCAAGAACATCAGGGCTGATTAACTATTTAGATGACACCCACTGTGAATTATTTTGACACCAAAATTGTCTCTATATCATTTTGATCTAATAAAATTTAATAAAAACTCTTATTTTGAAGGAGTAGGATTTCTGCTTCATTCCTTGAAAGAGTTAATGTAACAATTAGCAGCGCAATAAGTGTCTGACAGATCCAAGTTATTATTTTGAGTTTCTTTAAGCCCATTAATAGGTAGGCACTAGTGGATGGTGGAAATACCCCACAGCTGCAGTCTGGCTGTTGCTCCACGTGTGACCCTCAGAAAACACTCAAACTTCACGACCACACCGACCTGCTCTCGCCATACCGACATGTGTCCAGCCAACGCTACGAGGTGCATAATAAAGCTACAGATGTTCTGTTTTTAACTCACAGTCAGAGCAACATAAAACACTGTTGACAGTCTGTTAGTGCGTTTCATTTTAAACTGCTTAAATTATTATTAAAATTTAGGATCAGCTGCCAAAGATTTTTTCTGGTTTTATTGAAGGGATTCTTGTGAGGTCTGTGCTCTTATTTGGAGAAGGTTTTATCTAAAACTCAGCAAATCTACTGACAAAGCCGTGAGATTCAGCGGGGATGAACGGAGAACAATGCCCAGATAAGTGAATGACCTGCCTGGTAGGAACACACAGGGGTTACGTCCTGAAGCTAGGCAACTGGCAGGCTCTGTGTTTGAATGAGGACACAGCTGAGCAGCTCCTGCAAACACAACTTATCCTGTTTAATTGGTGGGTAATTCCTGCAAAGTTGTCATATATGTCTGTTTTCTGTGCCCTATACAAACAGTGCTGGGCAGGGTGAATGGTCATTGAGTGGTTTAAGTGGCAGCCGCTACAGAAAAGCAAATAACTGGTGGTAGGGATTGTGTAAACATTTGTTTCGTTAACAAAGTCGTGTTTTCCATCTCGGAGAAATCTGAAGGACAGAACAGTGTTTCCCCTGATTTCTCAGTAATGCTGCTGTTGTGTGTCTAACACAGGACCCATATTTATATGTGTCAATCGAGGAATATAAACATATTTACTGGACATACACATGTAGCAACTGTAATCACTGCTGAATCGCTGCACTCAGTACCACCGACATGACCTCAGCTCCTCCAGGGTTGTCATCATTCTGGTTTTTATTTAGTTGGATTTTCAGACTTAACATATAAATTCAAAACTAATAAAAAACATTCTGAATTATTTGTACAATGTGCAGTTTTGTTCAGGCAAAATAAAAAATTTTAGAGAAATGAAAAATGACATTTTTTAGGCTTTGCCCACAGTACAACTCTAACTGAAGTGATAACTCATTCATTTACACACCAGCTGTGCAAAAAGATACACAGTTTTGCTTTATTAATTCTCTAGGTATAAGCATTACATGTCAGATAAATAAACTTTACTAATGAGAAGTTATGAAGCATGATCTGCACACATGATGCACTAACAAATAAAACCACTTTGAGATATATTGGGTGTTTTGAAGTTTCTACAAGTTAACTATTTATTCGATTATGCGTTATAATTGTACATAATGCACAATGGTTATCTATAATAGCAGAACATACAGAAATATCTTTTAACTTGTTAAAAGCTTAAAATAAAATTGTAGTTATGAGCTGACGAGACCAACATAATGTATCAGACTTTCATTCATTTAATTAACTGTATTGAATAACTTTCACTGGTGTCTGTGGCTCTGCATTAGTGAAGTGATTTGCTAAAGATACTGTAAGTGAGGATGCTTTTTGTGGATTTCAAATTAAATACAAATATAACTGATGGCAATAACACCACATGCAGTATTTATTTCTCCAAGTTTGTATCTTTGCCTTCAGCTGTGGAACGGATTTCATCAGGTCTGACTGAAAATAATCAAAAATCAATTCCTTAGTCATATCTCTGATTTGCTGCATGAGTGAACAATACCTTTACCTTCTCTCAGCACTCAAACTTTTTAAATGTCCTGGAGGAGTTCTTGTTCGAGTCCCAAACCTACTGAGATCTCTAATGAAGGCTTTACCTTCCAGGCAGGCATATTTCTCCAAATGACAGTAATTTACATATGATGTATTTAGAGAAGAAGAGGGCAGGCTAATTCTATTTGGAGATTTTCCTTTGTTTTAGGAGTCATTAGCAGCTAGCTCAAATCTAATTTTTACAATTTCATCAGGCCATCTTGGAAAGCCTCTGTGAGCTCATCAGAGAGGAGCATTTATTGCTAAGTGTTCTCTATTGCATTAGCACACAATAAAGCGGCCAGGGACTGCTACAGACGTTTATGTGGAATCCAGTTAACACTCTGCCAATTCGTTTTTTATTGGGACACAATCAATTTTTATTCATTTTAAAGCCAGAATGCTTTCTTTCATTGTGTGCCTACCCCAGCTTATTATGCCCTAAACTAATTACTCAGTTGTTTTCACAAAATGCTAATGTTTATGTTTAAGATTTCCTCTTTGAAATGCAGGCCTGATGTGCATATACATACTCTTCCCACTATGCTTTAAGCATAATAATTGCATTCATTTAATTTGTATAAGTCTGGCAGTGGCAGCGTGGTCTGAGTAATAACTCTGATTTTGAATAATTTTAACATTAGTAATCAAACCTCACCCTTGGGTCAAATCTGTCCTTCCCTGAGAATTATGTGGATCCTCTATGGAAATTTGAATTTCACCCTCATTGTTCAGCAACAAAACTTTTGGAAATATGTTATAGAGAGAACAGAAAAATCAATGTATGTCAACGTATGTCCTTAAAGTTAAATTATTCATAAAGTTATTTCTTATGGACAGAACTAAGGTGCTGAAACAAGATCATACAAAGTGACAAGTATGTTTTTAATGCAAATGTGTGAGTTTAATACATCATTTATCAATTTTGAACATGGTCATGATGTGTTTAATCAGGACTGGAGGTGGAGGATTTTACTCGAGGCTGATTTTATTTGGAGAAGAAATTTAAAACACCTGAAAACATGTGTGAAATACTTTTATTAAACCTTCAGTTCAACATGAATACCAGGAATTAAAAATGATTCTGTCACAAAATTGTTCAACAACTCTGAGCTCTGTGCACACCCATTGTGTGGCTCTTCTTTCACTGTGAGAGTTTTTAAAATTTAATTAAAAATGCAAAAGTGAACTTGTAAGAAATATTGTATTTTCCACTTGAAATAATCTTTTCCTGATTTTTTCTTTTTTCCTAAGAGCAACATTTGTGATTATTTTTTTTTCTAAACTTTAAAGTCACTATTTGTTTCAATAGTGGATCGCTGCAAACTCAATGTGTGTGATGGAGAAGCTGAAGTTGTCTCTGTGAGTTAGATGAGTGCATCCTCACTGCGATGTAATAATTAGAGTGCCTAAGTGCTCCTGGAGACAAGACAAACCTAGATGCCCTCTTCCTCCTCACCCCCTCCATTTCTTCACTAAGAAAGTCTTTAATGGCTCCCATTTGACTCTGATATCGTTTATTGTTTGGTATCAGATGTACACCTTGTACCCTTCACCATTTGCACATTGGACCAGAACTATAATGTGGGCAACAGACATGAAGTCTTATGTCTTCCTCCTCCAGCTCCCAGCCATCCACCACTTCCCCATCAGTGAAATGCACAGGCATCTTCTCTTTGGTGTTGCATTTCAATATGCACAAACAAAGAATATTCATAGCCGCATCCTCAAATGACAGTAAGTGACATTGCTGGGAGTACAGTAAACGTGTGCGTGCTTGTGTGCGTGCAGGGTTTCCATGTGTGCATGCAGATATTTTTCTGTTCCAGTTTTGGGATTTGTTCTGCAGTGGGTGCTGGAATGCTTTCAACACATTGATGAGATGACAAGTTATCATTGATCCGTCCTTACTTAGTGGGATCCATTAAATAATGTATGGGCTCTTGTGCATTACCAGTGCACTCTGCTGTCCTCGACCCATTATAGGAGTAGGGCATGGGGCCCTAGTGGCTCAGGGCCCTCAGAGGTCCTTGGGCTTTCATTTAATTAAATTATCCTATAATGAAAACTCCCATAATGAGATTAATTTTAATTATTTATCAGCGGCCGATTTGAGGGAGAGGCTGGATTAATAATGCATGAAAGGGCTAAACATTTTTCAATTCATCACCTTTTCCTTTTGTTAAAGGTGCAATTTATTAAGTGCCCTGCAGCTGCTAGAGGTGCAGGTGGTGGAGATGCAGACGGCCGGGCCCAGAGGTCAGTCAGAGGGGCTGCTGAGGTGCTGGAGTGTCATTTTTTTAATGTAGATTGTGTTGCTAAATGAATATCTCCACACTCTCTTTTTGTGTTTGCAATAGATTGATCCACACTGTTAAAACTTTCATAGTTTTTCTTTTCTCAAATATGCACTAATGTTCTCTGGAGTTATAAGCTTGATGGATTTTATATTAATACCTAAGGCTGAGAAGTAATACAAATTGTGCCAGTAATTGTCTGTTGATGTATACCTCCATCTGATGGGCAAGTTAATTCCCCTCGTGTGAGCACATTAGAAGACTTTGGTGTCTGGCCAACAGAAAAAGGGGAAGATTGTCGACTGTCACACTGTGTGAAACTGTAATTAGCCGGCTTGCTAATGTGCTTATTTGAGTTCTCGGGCAGCGGAGATAGGAGCACAGTTGAGATCTGTAAGATGATACATTGTTGAAAACAATTGCTTTTTGTGATTTATATGAGCGGGTTTCACTTGGTAAGTTTTGTATCAACTGACAGAAACATATAAGCAGACAGAGCGGCAGAAGTGGCTCGGGGCAGGAGACAAGAATGTCATTGGGATGGTGAGCTGGGTGCATTTATCAGACCTTCATCAATAGTTGATTAATAATTCAGTCAGAGTCTGGGGCTTCTTTAGGGCAGGGTTTCAGCTAGCTTGTAATTTCGTAAATTGCATAGTCATCATGCGATGGATGGGTCAGGCTGCTCTGAGAGTCACAGCTGTGAATCTAGGTTGGCCTGCAGGATTTTAGTAACAGATACAGGAAGAGTTTAACCCAGATGTGTTGGTGCTGAAGTCACATATTCACAATAAAGACAGTCGGGGGGAAGGAAGTCACAAAAAACTGCAGAAAAACAAAATTACGACAGTTAAAAGCTTTCTGAAAAGCTTCTGATGGATACAAATAATCTAAAGCAGACACAAAGCAAGATGCAAATTGCTGTTGCTATAAAACAACATGTGGAAAGGTAAAACTTTCAAACTCTTTTGGTTTCAGAGCTGATCCGTTGCTTTCCATTAAACCAGTATGAACAATATTCTCCAAGTCAAAATGAAAATCAATATTCAGAAAGTGGGTTTTTGTTAAAACACCAGTCCCGACCTGAGACAGATTTCTACCAGATACTTCCCCCTGCTTCCAGAAAACAAACAGGCATTTCTTCCTATTGTGACTTGTTCAAGGTGCCTTGGCCCAGGTGCAGCGTTAGCAGAAAGAGTCCAGGGTCAGTGAATGAGCAAAGCCCTCAATTACCCCAAGCCAGCTCTCTGATAACTCCCATTCAACAAAATTGGCCCTCTAATTGCCCTGACCAGTATTACCTGTTCTGCATCCAGAAGTACACTATTCTTCCACATTGTTTCCTAGGCAACTGGTAGTTTTCGTGACCTATAAAAACTGGCTACTCCTGTAACTGATCCGAGGCTGTGCGGTTGTTTGTTTCCATGGTAGGCTGCTGAGCTATTTATAGGACTATCTAGCTGGTAGTAGTAGGCACCCGAAGCATTACCAACCGTTTTATTCATTATTTAGAGGAGTCAAAGCTTCTGCTGATTTTCTACTGTGTCGACTGAAAGTCAATTAGAGAGCTGGCTGGATGTTTTGAGAACAAAAAACACCTGGGGCTTTAGAAATTGAGTCACAAAGTCAAGAGGAAGAAAGCTTCACACTCTCTCCCCTGTTTTCCCACTGTCTGCTGTTTCCCCCTCAGTGCAGAAGCAGATCCTCGTAACAAACGCAGTGTTTATTTTGGAGTTAGAGGCAATGCCCCGGATGACCGGATTTTCTTTGTTGTGGTTTCGTTTGCCTTTTCAGCAAAGACATGCAGACCTGCTGGTATTGATGAATCATATGTTCATCATCAGAGCTGCCTAGCGCTTCGTCACATCTCCCCTCGCCGTGCGCCTATCAAAAGGTTAATCAAGGAAGCCTCCATATTAAAGTGATAATTTATCTCTGATTCACAGGGTTGAAAAGGTAGAGGAATTATCAAAGGTGTCAAGTAGAGAGTTCACCAAGAGATCTCCCTGAAGGCTTCTGGCAGCTGGAGCAAGTTGAACTCCAGTTTCAAAATCTGTCTCTAACTTTGAGCTCCACTACAGAGAGGACAGTGTGATATCATTCCTCCAGTTTAAAGCACATCTTTGTAGGTTTTCTATCAACTGGCAGGAACATTTAGATACACGCTGCTGCAATTGTTTCTAATAACATTTTCAAAATCAATTTAAAATATTTCGAGTCCAGTACGCGTTGACAAATTTTGAAATTGTATCGCGCAAAATACGACTACTATCTGGTAGTAGTAGTAGTAGGAAAGCTCTGAGACCTCAAAGAAGATTTAAAGAGCAATACATAGAATAAGATGGATTTTTAAAAGGGATATCAATAAGAATTCATTTAGTTTATGGACTCAGTACATTAACTTAATTTAACAGTCAAGCGTTCCCATCTTTAAAGCTTTTTAATGCACATAAATCTGACTTGTCAATACAGTTTCACCTTCATGTCCACTCTTAACACCACTATGATGGGTACTTGTCATCGACTCTACTGTTTCAATGCAGCTTTTTTCCCTCTTTTACCTTTTTCTTTACAGCATCTATAACCTGCCACAGAAATATGGTACACTACTGTGAGGAGTAATGAATGAGAAGATGTGAGGTTGTTTTTCCTCCAATCAGTAGCTGCTAAATGAGACAGAACCTATTTTCACACAAGCACAAAGGCAGAGTGTTCTGTAACCAGCGCATTGCAAATTCCACTTCCTCAAAGGGGAAGTCACCGCCGCTGCACCCAACACACCGAGAGGAAACAAACATGGCAGATCGTTAGGTTCTGTTGGTGTCTTTGTAGAAAATGAGCTGCATCAGGAAGTCTGACTCCTCCAGTCTCTACAGCTCCTGTTTACAGTGTCACTGAATCATGTATTTGTTATTTTCTCCTGATTTATAACCGTTAGCTGTCTTCTCACTGTGATGATGCAGTCTTTGTTTTTTCATATGTAAAGTAAGTTGGACAGCTCTTCCTGTGCGCTGGATATTGATAGTGCGGCAGTCGTGCTCTCGGAAAAACAATAAATGAAAGGCTGTCTCCGTTACTCACGCTCGCCGCAGCAACAAGTACCAGACACATGCACAGAAGTCACCATGAAGTACTTTGGGGTAAGGTATTAGCATATGCGTCAGCACGCCTCTCGAATAGTCCTAAACTGCAATCATCCCATTTGTTATTTTAGAAAATCGTGGAGGTTTGTGTGGAGGTCCCTCTGCCCGACTGGACGCACCTCCTGCTTCTGCTAATACTTCACAAGACTTCAAAAACTGTGCAGCTCAGCATGTTTCCTGCTGTTGTATCAAATAAGTGACTGGTGCTGAGATAATCCAAGCTTCAGCTTTTTTTTTTTTTTAGTGCACATGCATGAGAAGGCAGTGCAGACAGATAAGCCCAGCTGTTAAGTCTGTCCAGGAGTTAAAAATTACTTAATGCTGGTGTCCAATGGCAGTGCCCATTCATCACTGCAAAGACCCGAGCTGCGTTCACTTGTGCTCCTTCCTCGAGAACAAACTTGGATGTAGGTGAAATCAAAGTTCCCATCTGTGGTATTTGTTTTATTTACGTAGCATAGATAGCAGATTGATAATTCCCCTGGCTTAAATATCCTTATCTGTGCTCTTGTATCGTCCCCTGGCAAACATGGCATGAATGTGGAAGCATATTCTGTCAGTGAGACAAACCACTGGCGTTCACAGCTCTGCCTCTTTTGTAACTGTATTTAGTCACTAAGCAGAATGGCACAGATCCAATCTAAGTGTCTTTCATCTGGCCAATTCAAACAGACGTTTGACCCCAGACATTTGCCTAATGTGTTTTTGTTATGTGGACTCCTGGCTTCACAAATGTCACAGTGGCTGGACTAGTGGGGGTTTGGTAAGTGAGTCAGGGAGGGAGCCGGGGAGTCAGCCGGAGGGGGGTGGGGTTGCGAGGCAGCAGTTATGTCTATAACCTCTGCATTTTGCACTCTAACCAACTGGGAGTTGGTGGTGTGGTGAACATAAGTTCCAGTGATGATCAGCCCCC
>OOFC01009585.1:2426-25980 GCA_900323345.1 Pseudochromis fuscus
GGAAATGAAAATAATTTCTCTCTATTGCCTTCTGGTCAATTTAACATCCTCTTCAAAAAAAAAAAAAAAAAAAAAAAAGGAGGGTGTCTGGATGAGATGCTTTTCCACGACGTGTTCCCAGTCCTGGATCCACGCTGTAATTATTCCCCGGCTTTTTCTTTGAGAGTCGGACGCTGCACTGGGTAAGCACAAAGAAGTCAGAGAGCATCCTTGAACCCTTTCAACACGGGGCCACTGATATTCAAATAACACGCAGGCACCATTTGACTGCGCTGCGCAAAGAGCATTTAAAATTCAACATTTGCATGTGACTCTTTGCCCCGTCTTTTTTTCCTGAAGTTTAAAAAACTGTTCCCATAACATGTATGGTGTTTCTGGAAAAAAAAAGAAGAAGAAAAAGGGGGGGACGCCATATCCTTATTCTCGCTCCATCGATTGGTATGCAAATGAAAGCAGTTAATTTGGACAATTAGAATAAATATTCGGGGACCTTTTGTCAGAGAAGCCCCTTGGAAACCCCCAGATAAAGTGAAACTGAACAAAAGATGTCTCGGAGATTAATTAGATATTTGATAAGACACGAATCCCTAATCGCAAATACAAGACACATGGGGCTGCGATGTGCTCCAAGTCATAATTAATACCATTTAACAAGATTTTCATTTGGGCATGAAATGTCTTTTCCGGGGCATTAAACATTGATTTATTCCATAGGGGGAAATAGTGAAAGTCAAGGTATTGTAGGTGATTTTAGGAGAAATAGCCTCTGAACAACACTTCCGGTTTAAAATAAATTTCTAAACGAGCCATTTTTGTTTTGAACTACTAATAAATAATTAAACCAAAATATAAAATCTACATCACACAGTTACAGCCTTTTTTAAAGATGTTTTAATTACGATAAAATGAAAGTTTTATACGTGTGATTTTATACAGGTAAACATTTATATATAGATATTTTTTTAGCAAAGAAATAAAATGGTTAACCAAAGTTTTAAAAAGCTTGTGTACATACATATCCACAAAGTGCGTCGAAAGTAAACTCCCTGATTTCCAGGATATACCAACACGAATAAAACAATCATAGCCTAACATTTACAATGAAAAGAACACATAGTTTAGTCGTCAATATACAAGATGTGACTCACATTGTCCAACCAAAGTTCAACAGGTTTCGCTCAAACATCCATTTTCATTTTTCAAGTTGTCCCTAAAAATCTCCCGGAGGCCTACAGTAAATCATTCAGTGTTTTCTTCAGATGAATTTACGAATGAAATACCGTGGAGAATATATTTTTTAAGATTTTGCAATCGCTTC
Source organism: Pseudochromis fuscus (assembly GCA_900323345.1). NCBI lineage: Eukaryota > Metazoa > Chordata > Actinopteri > Pseudochromidae > Pseudochromis > Pseudochromis fuscus. The sequence continues at coordinate 3,745 of OOFC01009585.1, forward strand.
TGGAAATATTTTCTCCTTTATTGTCCGTCAAAGAAGACCCGTTTTCGTTGCTGTGCAGTTTTTGAATCTGGTTTTGATTTTTTTTTTTGTATTATTAATATGTATTTGTGTTTTGGAGAAGCCTCAGGGCTCGTCGTGAGGAGACGGATCCTTTACAGTGATTCTGGGGTTGACACCCTCCAAAATAAGTTCTGGGGACTCGGACCTCGGGGTCTCCAGGTTACTGGTGTCGGTGTCACTGTCGCTCCCCTTTTTGCCTCCTCCGCCCGCCGTGTGCGTTTTGATGTGCTTGCTCAAATGGTCACTCCGCATAAAGCGCTTGTTGCACACCGGGCAAGCGAACCGTTTCTCGCCGGTGTGGGTGCGGAGGTGTCTCTGCAGCTCATCGGACCGAGTGAACCTTTTGCCACAAAAAAGCCAGTTGCAGACAAAAGGCCGCTCGCCGGTGTGCCATCTCAAATGCGCTTTGAGGTGAGATGTCTTTCCGTACACTTTACCGCAGCCGGGAATGTGGCAGCTGTGGAGTCCCTTTCTCCGCAGGCTGGCCCCGGCGGGTCCCAGCCGCTCGGCCTCCTGGCAGTTCGGACAGTCACATGTTGCTCTGCCGGAGTACCGCCTGGAGGACCGCGAGGAGCTACTTATTCCTGAACTGCCGCCTGAAATCATGGCGTTGGCGGCAGAAGCGTCTGTGTAAGTGGGGATGACTGTTTTGAAACCGTCCTGCGTTAACAGGTGCTGACTGGTGGACAGTAGATGAGACGCGGTGGGGCTGATTCCAGTGGAGCTAAACGCCGAGTGGGTCAGCGAGGAGAAGTCCGGGTTGTAGCCACTCAACTGGGAGTGGATGGCCTGCGGGGTCCCGGAGTGCAGTGAGGTCTGGAGGGTGCTGGCGGGATTCTGGACGTCGAGCCACGACCCGGGGTTTGTGTGGACATCCCACCACGAGGACGCCCCGTTGGCGACATCGCCAGAGATGGTCGAGTGGAACCCCGACTTGTACCACGACTCGTACGGGTGCGCCATGCCCACACGCGGGTACAGAGTCTCTGCTGATGTGTGGACTTTGGAGATAAACGCCGACTGTCCAGACTCCTGGGTCGTGACGCTGGCAGAGTTGGAGAACAGACCGCTGTACTCTGTGGAAAACGCAGACGAGGTCGGGGAGGTGGAGGCTAAGCAAAAGGCGCTGTTGCCTGTGCCACTGGTTGGTGTTAGTCCTGACGAAGCGCGACTCGTTGCTACTGTGAAACCGGGCAGACTGGATCCTAAGTTGCAGCTGGAGGAGGATCTTTTCCACGGGTGAAATCCACCTTTTGAGAACGCGCTGGAGTCGGGTAAAGTTGTGAGAGGACTGGTGTTGCCGATTTTGTTGCAGGTTGCTGCCAGCATAGCTAGAGGTGTAGTTCCAAACCGTGGCTCTTCCTGAAAGAAAAAAAAACACACACAAAAAGTTGGATTTAAAGGGGGCAAAAGAGGGCTGGATTTTTTCTTTTATCTCAAAGACAGTGCAACAAAACATGACCTCAATAAATTAATTGGAACAGCAAATAATTTGGTTTAACTTAACTCAAACATTTTGAAGAGAGGGACAAGGATTAGACGCAAATTATATCAAATGTCTGTGCAGCGCGTGCAACAAACAAAATATTTTGCCAAAGTAATAATAACAAACAGTTTGTCATGGTTCTCAAAATACTAACTGCACTGAGTAGCATTTACTGAAACCACTACAAAGTTTCATCAGCTCTTGTTACATACCGACACCCTCTGTCCGGTAATCGTTTTAAAACAATAGATACTGAATTAAGTAAAGTAACGAAACATAACAGGAAATCTAACATGGGAACTTGCATGTTTACAAAAGCAACACATACATTTTGCTGCGAATGAAAACAGGCGGCGATAAGAACTTTACGCACAACTTTTACGCATAAAAACAAAGTGAGACTCACCCCAAGTATAGACGTAGCCATATCCAGGGTCTGTGCTGTGATGAGTGTGTTCGCGATTTCAGTGCTGTATGGCTCCAATTTGTTTCAGGTTTACCGTGTTGACTCGGGTCACACGGTTTCTCTCTTGGCTCGCAGCTCCCAACACTACCTAGTTGTAGTGAGCGTGTTCTTTGAAGTACAGCTGGCGAGGACGCGCAGCCAATCTCATGCCTGCATTCATGGCTGGGGTTTGAAGGCAGCCAATGAGCGCGCCGACCACAGACAGAAACACCAAAAACCCCGCCGTCAATCATGTGTTGTGCAGCCTCTGCTCAGACTGTCATACAAGACACGATTTGGTATTTTTTAATGCATACAGTTATTTTTATGTATTCTCACACGAAGACTCAATGTCTCCTTTCATTGCAGAATTGAGTTCACACGTCAATTCTCCGAGAGGTAAGTTGTTTTCACTCATTTTTAAAAAGCCTTTGTGAATTGTGGCGACACTCTTCTATGTGTAGTTTCAGGTTTCCCTTTTTTGATTTTCAATATTCAGATCATGCGCAACACGTCATTGAGAAATTGACGATTTAAGAGCATCAATGTGAGAGATAACTTGGAGATGACTTTATCATAACAGTCCGTAACCAGTGCGTGCTGTTGTGTGTTTGGCACAGTTACGCACAGTATGGAAACAGCTGGCGCTATATGCTCCATGTCCCACATTTTAAAATATTTGTGTTTATTTTGGAAAATCAGAGATGGATTAAGTTTAGCGAAGAAGTCCAGAAACAGGCCTGACAGCTCAGTCCTCGCTTCTCCAACCGCAGCTGGACTATTTATGAGCTGAAACGGCGATTTACTGCACGTGTGAAGAAAAACCTATTAATTGATGAACAAACAGTTTTCTAAAAAAAACAACAAAAAACAACTTCCAGGCAAAATTTACGCACGGCTGTGCGTGTGGTCATACTGGCGCGCACCCGTGCCGCACGCGTCCCCCCCCACACCTCCCCTCCTGCTTACTTGTTGGGGGGAGCGCAGGTGAGGGGTTAATTAAAAATGACAGCTTGCTTTATCAGCTCATGTAGTAGATCTGTTTTTAAAGACAAGTATTTTACGAGCGGAAAAAGTTTCAGCATCCAGTTGGATACCTGCTGCAGGGCCGCCAGTCATCTCCATAAAAACTGATTTAACAGGACGCACGGTGCCTGTCTGTGTAGCTGAGAAATAAAGATTTAACGCCAGCCTAATCACACATTTAATTAAATTTAGGACAATGAAAAGGATGCTGTGTTTCACCAATTTATCTAAACTGGAGAATATTATTTTTTCCCTTTGAATATCATCATTCAACAAGCCCGCATATTCCATAGCTTGTTAAAACGCTCAGGGATAATGGCATAATGTAAAATTGACTTGCTCCGATGTGATTCATCATCCCTTTAAAAGTTAAAGCAATTTTCCAGAGAAAAGGCTTGACCGAAAGATGTGCATTACAGTATTCAAAACGGGCAAATAATGCTCTATTATGGAGTGTGAATGCTGCCAGTAAACACAGGCGCAATTTGTTCAAATACTCTTTTTTTTGCTTTAAAAACCCACCTTTGGAAGGGTGAATAAAAAATCAGCCTCATCAAATACTGAGCGCTGCCAAGAAAATTGAATCATTTTTGCAATCATGACAATTTGGCAGAGTGCTGTTAACAGTATTAAATGTCTGTTCTACATAAGCAGAGCTGATTGTTGCTGAAGAAGTTAAATTAATCCGAGCGTTAAATGAAACCTGACGCAGAATGTGAGCATTTAATATAATTTCTTCATAACATCGGAAAATAGCTTCATCCCTCAATTAATTATTATTTCCTAAAACATGCTTTTATTTTGGAATTAATAATCGAGACATATTACAATGACTGGATTGTTTATTCAGGTGTTGATATTCTTGTACAGAAGATTATTTATTTAGTATTATATCTTAATAATGAGCAGGATGACCGACCAGATTGAGGTAATGACCCCTCTAACAAATGTGTAAAGGAATCACACAATCTCTTTGCACTGATAGAAATGGGAGGCTGCTCTTTTTATTTAAATTTATTTGTAAGGAAATACATTTGTTGCATCAACCTAGAATAATAAAATATTTTTTATAGAGGCTGTTTATTTGGGACCAGAGGGGAGAACAGGATCTTTTCTTGTGTCATTCAAGTGAAAACTCTGAGTTGAATCTGTAATTCTGGACTCCATTCGGGAGCACTTCTCTGTGGCAATTAGGAGCCTATTACAAGCCATTAGATTGATCAATGTACCTTAAACAATGGGAATGATTTATTTGGTCGAACAAAACGCTCTGCATCTATTGTGATGAGTCTAAGTGGGGGTGCATCCATCAACAAAAGATAAATGATTAATTCAGACCTATTCATTTAAATTCTTTCTACAAAGCTCAGCCTCACTTGCCTCAAATCCAGATTATTAGAGCCTCATTTTCTGCATGTTAAACCAGACAGGCTGCTGGATGGGGCAATGTTTTTTGGTTGTGCCCCCGTGTGCTTTAATTTGTATTTCTGCCGAGGGAAGTTTATTTGAGGATGTTTAACTAATTGTTGTAATTTTGTGTGCTCGTGTGGCTACACCTGTTTCTCCCAAAAGGGGGGCTGGGGTAAACTACCAGTGAAAGGATGTTAGACTTTGTTTCTGTGCTGCTGAAGCTGCAGCATCTTTATCTGCATGGATCACAGTGGATCTGAGGAGGCTCAGTAAATAGAAGAAAGTGGGCACAAGTGTGTTGATTTTTGTCAAGATGCTTTTACTCAGTGCATCTCCCATTTTTAAAATATATTTTGTATCTTATTTCTGTGCATAAATGTGAAAATAATGTACATTTTTAGTTTAAATAACAACGACTTTTGTGCAATTTATTCTGAGGTCGCCAGCTTATCTTATTTTGACGGCAGGAAAACACCACAGTAAGAAATTACAACATGCATTAGTGAAATCAAAAGCTTTAGAATAAGGATTTATTGCTGCAGGAGCTCGATAAGCTGTAAAACAAAGGGACATGGCAAAATTGCTCGGACCTGTCAGCACCTCGTGAATGTCTTCAGTTTCAGTGTCAAGACTGATGATTCAAATGTTAATAGAAACCAGACGATATCAAGAATCTCATGTGGGTTAAATACACTTTTCAATACACCCACTTTTCCACAGTACCACATAAGGTTGACCTTAGAGGAGCTCATCAACCTGCATCGATATTATCGACAGCTAAATTTGGAGGTGCAGGTCAGCTCGCCAGCTTACAGTGTCAACTTTCATTTCCAGAGGCTGCGTGGTCTATTTTTAAGCACAGGACTCCGAGGCTGGCTCAAGTGCAGTCGACTGGTTGCATTGGAGGACTTAGCTTAGCCTCATTTTCTGTCAATACATTTCTGACTTTCCTGTAAGCTGCTGTGGAAGTCAGTAAAACAACAACAACAACAAAAAAACTTGAGACATGGCTCCAAAAAAGGTGCGTTTTGGTTTGTCGTTTGATAGATCCATTCAAAACACAAATGAGGGAGAGGAATGAGCATGCACTGTGTTGTGATTATGTAATGGCGAGTGCTCTTTCTGACTGCAGACGCTCCCACATTGTCTTCATTAGGGAAAAGGAGATGCTGTTCTGAAGCCACCACCAGTGTTTGGAAGATTTGGCACCTCACTAAAAATAGGAGTTGTCGGCCTGCCCAATGTTGGGTAAGTAAAAAAAAAAATATTTGTATTTATTCAGCTACTTCGGCCTTCTCACTGCATTTCCCAGCATGTGCCCTGTCTGCTTGTGTACTATATTTGCAGAGTATGATGCCACAGTTATGAATGCATGTACAGTAATGTGAGCACAGTGCACTGCAGGAGGAAAGATTCAACTTAAAGTACCAACAACTTCTGACCTTATTCAAATTATAGTATAAGTTTCACACCTTGTGCGTGCCACACTGCATACTGAGACAGTAAAAATGTAATGCACATGATTTTAAAAGACTGTGCAGTAATGCTGTGTCTGCAGCCACGTGTGCCTCCAGTGTCGTTCCTTGCATGCATCTTAACTCTGTCCCTGTTTGAGTAACAGTGTTGGAGCTACTCCTATGAAAAGCTTCACACATTGTTGTTTTCTAAGCATTGCAGCACACATGTTATGATTGAGGTTGTGTCATCTCTGTGCTGCAGCTCATAAAAACCTATAGTTCTAATAAAATTAACATGTATTCTGAAAGTGGGTTTTATTATTACAGCAGGGTCTTTTAATTAGAGAAAATACTAAGTTTAATCCCGTGTGACATGGAACTGATGAGGGTGTATCATTATCCGTCTACGTCTGAATAAATCTGTACCACAGCAAGCAAAAATTAACCCGCATCCTTTCTGCTATTGTTGCAGGAGAGAACGCCAAATGAATGAAACGCATTAACAAACTCTGTTGTCCATTTTGTTTTGAAATACCCACTCATCACTCATCATAGCACGCACCGGTCAAAAAGGTCAGGCTACATTCTCGACAGCTCTGTGGGTAAATCACAGAGAAGGAAGGAAAAAAAAAACAACAACAACAACAACACACAAACACATTCAGATCTCGGGCAATTTGTGAGTTAAGAGGCTGACATACTGTTTGCATGTCAGGCGAATCCATTTTGTTAGCATCTGCGAAGACCTTCAGCAACATCGGTGACATGGCGTAATCACAGGGCAGACCCTACATGACTCCCCTCGTCAGGACCAGCCTCGTTTTGGAGATACAGGAAGGGAAACAGTGAGAGGTCATCGTCTGTTCAGCTGACAGGTTCTCATCTTTTTTCCATAAAACATGTTTTGGAGTCATTTGTTGTAACTGAGCAATTGTTTGAAATCAGCCTGGAAAGTTTCGTAAGACCTTAAAATGGTGGGGTTTTTTTCATACATTTAAATATTGGTAGCTGAAGGAAAACACTTCATGCAGATTTCCACAGACGTTTGTTCACATGTGGTGTGTATTTGTTGCTGTTTCACCAGCTTTCGGAGAGTGTTGCACAAAGATCTAACTCTCTGGTGTCCAGTGTTTTCATTTCTCACCGCAGAGAAACCACAATTTCTTCCTGGTAGAAGAAGTAGAACTCACTGAGGTTGTGGCCTGCCACACCGCGTTTGTGTCAAAAGTACGACTTGTCAACCCTCCCGTGGTTTCTCCATGAATGAGCTATGTTCAGATGCCAGCCAGCTGTTAGTTGGGCGTTACTGACCATTCTTCACACATGGGAAACTTGAGTGTGATTCAGCTAAAACCCTTTCAGCTACTCCTATACTCAGACCAGCACATGTTCAGGATGTTTACGGCCATTCTCCTGCTCCTAGGCAGGAAAAAGTTAATTTCATTGCTAGTTAACCTCTTATAGAGACGCACCATGTGACACTAACTGCCTCAGATCTCCTCCACTTTGACATACAGAAGTTTACACTCCATAGCGATACCTGCCTTTTGACTCCAATAATCTCTTCCTCAATAAATCAATAAGTAATCTCTTGTATCTTGTAAATTATGTTTTTCTTATATAAGCTATCAAACTGTTCTTACAGAGTGGATCCTTCTGTGAATCAGGCAGCCTGCACAAGGAAAACCAAGATGATTAAGATTAACAAGGCGTTCGAGTAGCAAAACAAAGTGAGCTCACATCCGCATTCAGGCTTGTAAATTATCCTGGGACTCATCCTTTCTGATCCAGACTGTTATTAACACTAACATCGACATTTAGAAACATATAGAGAAGATTAAAACATAAAGATACTTCTGTTTGTATTTTACAGCTTGTCTGTACCAGTTAGCCAAACGCTGACCTCTGACCCCTGAAGAAATTAGTGTGTGGAGGAAAGTGTGTATTCATTGGAGTTTGTATTTACCTCTAAATTCACATCCATAATCTCTGTACTTTGGGTTAAGGTTTTTTTAGACCACGGCTGTTTATTTTTGGCTCCCATCTAGATGAGCAAGGCAGAAAACACCTAAATTTAGCCTCTTAACAACAGTCCATTAAGGCTGCATTTAATAATAAGTAATCGATGGATGTTTGTTTTTCCCCCGCAACAGACTGAAGCTTCATAGGTTGACTTTATTGGATTGTTTTACCCTTATGTTTGATCATTCAATCAATCTTTAGGGAAAAGTAAGCAGTAACCAAGTGGATCCATAACATGAACTGAGAGAATAAACAAATATACATTTGAAGAATTAGGAAGTATGAGGATTAGTGAGAGTTTACAAACCCATTAGGCCCTGAGGTATGTTTTTTAAGATGATGATATTTGAAGATAAATACAGTTCCTGGTATTTAATAAAAGTTACTCAAGGAATCTATGTAACTTATAGATTTGTGAAATGACAAAAAAACAACAACAGTCTTGATTCAATATCCACTAAAAGCCCTTTGTGGAGAGTTTACCCACTCTGCACAATACAGCATACACTACTGCACTGCTATAGATACTGTGACACTGCATTGTTAACTATATGCTATGGACTGTATAAAAGATGAAGGACATATGAACATATGGACATAGTCACTGTGACATCACCCGTTGGTTTGTTGATTTGCATTTTGAGCCAGGAGTAAGTATTTGAACGTGGCCATCTTGGTTTTGTTAGAGCCAGAAGTGACCATATTTGGATATGAAGGGAGGAGTGAGGAGGCGGGTCTGAACCCCTGAACCTGAGCACACTGCCCAATGTATATGAGACTCGTGCTCACAAGTGAATGAGTCGCCAAACCACCTGTAAATCATTGGAGACCAGACCTGTCAATCAAACTAAATATGCACCAGGTCACAGAAAAGTTCTCGGGTTCAAGGGTCAGACCCGCCTCCTCAGTCCTCCCTTCATATCCAAATATGGTCACTTCTGGCTCCAAAAAACCCACCATGGCCACATTCAAATGCCAAACTCCTAGCTTCAAAATGGTTGTCATAGTGATTATGTCCATCTCTGATATCTATACAATCTATGACATTCACAGACCTACTGACACGGTCTGTTGACGTAGATCATCACACTCATCAAACACTCACCACAACTTCCAACCATGTTTACCGACGTCTTTCCCACAGATCTAAGAGCAGATGTGAAACACCAGCTGTTAGCTCGCCACAGAGGCTGCTGCCATCCAATAAGGAACAATCTTTGAAAGTCACTAAGATCTTGATCTCTTGATATCTTGATACAAAATCAAAAATCACCCGGGCCTGCTCAGCTGCCACATGTCTGCCACATGTCTGCCACATGTCTGCATATGGTAAAGTAGTATATAGTATAGCATCTGTATATAAGAATTCTTTTTAAATTATTTTCCTTATTACTCATCAACATTTTACACTCAGAAGTAATTCCCTGTGTTATTCTTTATATTATTATTGTTTCATATTGTCCATCTGAGAGTGGTGGAAGTTGCTCTGTGGTTTGCTGTTCTTTATCTTTTTCTCTCAAGGTGACCCAAGAACCGCTTTCAAGTATGTCAGAGAATCAGTCTAACTTTATATAAGGGAATTAATACATGCACTTTAGCAGTCTCAAGCAATTTCATGCCTATAGGACTCAGCAAACAATCATTTCAATGTGAAGCACCGAGTGAGGGGATAAAGATGGAAAGTCCTGGATTATAGTTAACTGCCGTGCTGTTATTACTCTTAGACACTCACCATTGTCTGTAGATTCTGAAGTACACTTGAGGCGCTTGCACCACAGAAAATAAATCTCTGTGTGATCACAACATGAGGCAGTGCTTTGCTGATCCTGTCCAACAGCTGAGATCTATCAGAAATGATAATTGCCCCTCGATCCGGTGTACAATTGATCCATTATGGGATTATCTAACCTTATAATTAGTATTGTGTTTTGCAGAGTATTTTTAAATCAAGAGCTTCAGCATTCAGTGCAAAAAATAAAAGTCAATCCTGCATGATTTCCTGAAGTGTTTCAGGATCATGCTATCGAACCACTGAGCTCTACACGGCAGCGCCTTCAGATGTCTTGACCTCACTGCTGTTTTTATTTTCAGGAAGTCAACCTTTTTCAACGTGCTGACAAAGAGCCAGGCTGCAGCTGAAAATTTCCCCTTCTGCACCATTGACCCAAATGAAAGCAGAGTGCCCATTCCAGATGAACGCTATGATTTCCTCTGCCAATTTCACAAACCTGCCAGGTATGGGGTCTCATCGTTCACATATTATTCACACTTCAGATCTGTAGTCACTGACGGTTCTCCTGCTATAGGTGTGAGAAAACATATAACAATGTTGTTGACATGTAGCTGTGTGATGTGTAGTGTGTGATGTTAGATTGCTGCTCTGCTCTTCTTTCAAAGAAAACACATGTGAAGCCCCAGCACCTGGTTATCATTCACATTTACAAAGGCTGTTAAAGATTTATCACACTATAAGTTAAACACATGCAAAAATGGACTCCACTTATATTTATGGATAATTACACCAGCTACAACACAAAACAAAAAAAAAAACACTTTTGGATTAATCTGACAATATTCTACATTTTTAACAGGGAAAAAATACTCTAGAAAGTAAGTAATATTTATAGTTATGTATATTACTAAGGGCGCATTTACACTGGTACCTACTCGCTTCGCTTCGCTTCGGTTTTGGCGCATTTACACTGGCGAAAAAGTCCCTTGAACTTGGTACCTGGTACAACTTTTCGTACCTCTTCTCCTGCGGTTCCAAAAAAAGTACCCAGTCAGGTCGGAGCAGGTACTAAAATCTTATTGGTCGGAATCATCACTGCATCGTTGCGTCATCAATGCGCAGCACGTAATCTGTCCCCGCAAACACGCAGCATTTTTAAATCTTCCGCAAACCGAGCAGACGTGTTTTAAATAACAACAAGAAGAGAAATGGCATCTGTTAGAAATCCTGCCCCATGGACTCAGGACGAGGTGCAAACCTTTCTGTCATTAGTTGCCAATGAGAAAATTCAGCGGGAGCTGGACGGCGCCATCAGAAACGAAAGAATCGCATAAAAGATGAGGTCATGAATGATGGCCAGCTACACGGAGGAAGGACTATCCTCGGCAATGTAAATGCAACTGAGGGGGGCCAATCCTGCGCGATCCGAGGCGAATCGAAGCGAGGAGGTGGCAGTGTAAATGCGCCACTAGTTAAAGGTGAAGGCATCATGAAAAAAGATTCTCAAAGTAACATCAAGCAGTCAGCTGAGGATCACTGACTGATCAACAGGACAACGACCTAAAACATTAGGCCAAACTGGTAAAGAAATGGTTTCAGAACAATGGTGTGAAAGTTTTAGAATGATCAAGTCAAAGTCCTGATCTCAACACCATTGATAAAACGGTCAGAGGAAGGAAGTCGTCCAACCTCAAGGATCTTGAAGCTTTTGCTAAAGAAGACTGGTTGAAACTTTCTCAACTTGTGAGCAATTAGAGTCAGTGTTTGGAGGTTGTTATCACAAATAGAGGCTTTGCAACTGATTACTGAAACAGAGTATGAATCATTTTGAACGCGATGATTTTTTTTTGTTTTGTTTTGTGTTAAAAATGTTTAAGTTGTAATCCAGAAATAAATCATGTACGGCTGAAGGCTTTCCAACACTTTCTGTCAATGTTGTTTCAGTGAAGTGAAGAGCTACTGTATACATCTGAAAAATCATAAACCCTTTAAAATTGTCAGAGGTATGAATAATATATATCTTAACTGTATATACACATATAGACATATGAATGGTGCAATATTTAAGATTGTACCATTCAGATTGTACCATACCATTTTATTTTTACAATTCTAAAATCACTACTTTATTCTAAGCAGCCTTTACCCCGTGTTTGATGTAGTAGTGTCATTGACACCAGGTGGGACTGCATACAAATCTATTATATCTGCTTTAGATTAATATAGCACATGAAATAGACTTTTCTCAACTTTAATTACAAATTTCAGGGACAGAATTTAACATATGAAATCTACCACCTTCCAACAACATTTTTCACGTTTAATTGTTTTTATTAGTGTGTACCGTGTAACTGTAGAAGGTTGCTGCATTGTTTCCATTATGTTATTTTACTGAAAAGATTGCCTAATAAAATACAGGCAGAGGTACTTTCACGTCACCTTGTTAGATTAAGATGATATCATAGACAAGGCAGAGAAACTCTGTCCGAAAGTCGACTGACTATAATAGAGAGCTTGTTATTGGAAAAGGGAAAAAGTTCATCCTAAAGATTAATTGGTTTGAGAGAAAGGCTCCATGTTTCTGAGTACAAGGTATGACATTTAGAGCCAACAGGGGAGTGAACTTCATTATAAAGATTTATGAAAATGATTCAGGTAGAAAATTCCATTCACCCTTCCTATTATGAATTCCATCTTAAAAAGCAAATTGAATTAAGTGGTGCATTATTCTCTCTAATTATGATGTCCATATTGGTTCTTTTAAAAAACCAACTGATGTTGAATAAAAGAGATGCAAAACACAAAGAACTCTAACCTGACCAAATGGAAAATGAATCAGCTTTGTACTGGTAACTCTTTGTTGTGTGAGTAATACCACATTATTGAAGAAGGAAGCACAGACTATAGAGTTGTCTCTCTCAGCACAGTCTTGTTTGTTTCTGTAAAGCCAGCTTTGGCCATTAGTACACAGGGGAGATGAGGAGTTATTGAACCATTATTGATTGCACACTAGGAAAGTCTAGTGATTTATATATATTGTCCTTTTCCAAGGTAAGCAACCAATAAGTATCAGAATGGCTGAATTCTACACTTTTGTGTTTGTAATTATGACAGTTTATCATTTTCTCACTTTTGGAGGCTGCGATTCAGCAGCCGCCTGAAGAAAGCAACGATGAACAATGGAGGTGAAAAGCTGAAAACTTCCCTTTTGTTTGTACCTCATGCTGTTCAGACCTATGTACAAGCAAGTATGATGCACTCAAGCTGTATAACATACCTCAGGTTAACATTACACAGGGAACAGGAAACAGCTGTGTGCCAGCAAGAGGAGAATAAAACTAGTCATAGCTCATAGTACAAAGATAGTGTGTCAATATGATCATTCATTTGGATGCATCAGATGAAGCAGGAGTGTGATTGGTTGTTTGTCTATGTGTTAGTCCTGCGATAGGCTGGCAACCTGTCCAGGGTGGACCCCACCTCCTGCCCAATGACAGCGGGGATAGGCTCCAGCAGACCCTTGTGAACCAAGTGTGGACAAAGCAGGTATAGATGATGACTGACTGACTGACTGACTGTTCAGATGACTGTGACAAAACAGCCCGTTTCAGACAGATGATGAAATGAGGGACTGCAGAAATGGACGATACAAACTGAATAAGGACTTTCTTGAAACTGTAATCAATGCAAAAATACAGACGAGACAAAGACTATACATATGAAGCTGGAAATTAGAATAATAGATCCTCTAATGACAAAATGTGTTTTCTGCAAACCAGTGTTCACACTAAGATTGTGTGAGGCAAAAATAAAAAAGTGGTTGAAGTGTTTCTGCAGTTCAAACGACTCCAACAAGTCGTGGGAATCTCTAAACCTGTTGTCACGATTTACGTCACAGCCGACACTGAAGGATATTATAGCCGGGGTAATACTCCAGTTTATTGTGAGCAAAACCAGTGACTCCCATCCTTTGACCTTCACATGAAACATGACTGAATAATCACTTAACTGGTTTAAATGTGCCATATTCTGACTGAAACAAAATACAGAGACTTGCTTTTAGATCTAACTTTTTTATGCAAGTCACTTTTTCAAAAATGCTGATTATTCGGGCCGGGGATGTTGGGAGACACGGCTGGATAGCGACAGAATAACTCGCCGGTATGGCTGCTGTAGAAAGGTTTGCTTCTTAAATAGATATAAATACTCCAATTGTCCATATACTTACTAAAATGCTTCTGTTAAAACCCTGTTAGAGCGACAGAGCTTTACAAACTTACACACACATACTCTCCATCAACCAGTATTGTGGTGCGACCAGTTCATGCCTCCCAAAAATATTCAGATAAAGTCACGATGACGACAAATAAATCCATGATTACCTGGGAATGGAGTGCGTATGCTAATGCACAATGTTAATGTTAAAACCCAGAGCCAGCATTATTTCCTGTCATACACTATTCAGAAGAAGAAGCCAAAATTAACTTAGATTCATTTTGGGCCATATTTGCCTTAATTTGCCATCTGTGCCTGTTTAGAAGGAGGTATCTGGAGTCAGATGAGAGCGCCAACAAATCTTCCTCAAAGTCCCGCATTCAAAGTGCTGGAAGGCCCAGAGAGGACCGACATGTGGAGGGTTTCATGCGCAAGCAATTTCCATTCACGCAAAAGCCAGCAGACATTTTCCTCCTGTCTTTTTTTCTTTGCTTTCCCCCTTGACAGTTAATATCTGGGTAATCGCTGGTCATTAATCCTAAATAGGTTTTTCACCCACTCTATTTAGCTGCTAGCAATGACAAATAATCAGGGGCTATAAAGCTGATTTTTTTTTTTTTTTACATTGAACAAAAACAGAAAATCTACACACACCATATTAACACAATGACCACCAAAACACACAATTCCCCAAAAACAACACACACTGATAAAATGTTGGTGCTTAAAAATGGGCTGGTTTGTATTTACGAGTTTCAAAGTGAATACCACTGTGGTGGAGACATCAGGTTTCTTATTACTTGGCTAAGCAGACTCCCTTATTAAGGATTCTGGTTGGACGCATCTTCTCAGAGAATCCTAATTAGTGTGACTTTAACAAAAGATGGAGGATTGTGCCATCTGCCTCACATAACGAGGATTCCTCACTAATTAAAAACACCTAGGAGAGCAGTTACAAAGTAATACCTGGTTAGGTTTGTAAGGTTAGGGAGATCTAATGAACATGAAAATGAGTAATACTGCCATAAGTTCTAGTTAAGTCCAGTCTTTGTAATGGCAGCCATCGTCTCTTTGGAGAAACACATCTGTCCATGACAAAAACATTTTTCCTCCTTATGTTTGGTGATTAGATGCCTGAAGTGGATTTGCAGGATGCTACTTGTGGCGTGATGGTTTAACCAGAGTGTGACAACAGTGGTTCAAGCCTGATCTGCAGCTCTGAAACACACAAAGCAGCCGCACATTCAGCCGTGGTTAATATGCATCTATTACAGAGAGAGGGAGTGAAATGTTTATCAGGTATTAGTTACTAAGTATTCAGTGTAATCTTCAGGAGTATTTTACTCAATAAAACATCTTTTATTTATGTTTTTAAATGTTGAGTTCTGTGTTCAGTTTTACAGTGTGAAAGTCTGACGTACGATTGTCAGTTTTTCAGATTACTGGTGTCTGAGTAACTGAATTCACCAGTTCTCCTGAATATTATAAGATTTATTAACTACTGCTGCATGGAGCTGCTGTAGTTTCCTGCACGTACACTGAACCGTATAGACCAGTGATTCCCAACCTGTGGGCTGCGGCCCAATGGTGGGCCGTGAAGGGGTTGCAATGGGCTGCTAAATCATTTCCAAAATAGTATGATGTAATTATATAAAAATAAAAATATACAGAATGATGTTTAAATTGTTAAAACTCAGTTAAAATTATATAAAAAAGGTTCCAATATTATTTTCATTAATTTGTTTTGTTTTTCCTTCAAATATTAAGACGTGATAAGCTGGACCACTTTGCAGCTGGACTACATTGTACTTGACTTGTTTATGTTTGATGCTGATGGCTGAAACTGGAGTATAAAGATGGATAGCTGGTGAGCAACAGGGAGAATTAAAAGGAAAGACAGACAAGAGACTGATGGTGAATGGACTCCGCCGTCAAACAAAAAAGAAGAGGTCAGAGAAAATAGTAGTACTGAGTACGATTTATATGGCCTCTGTACTTTATGGGGTCGGGAATTTTTGAGACTTATAAGTGGGTCCTGAGTTGAAAAAGGTTGGGAACCACTGGTACAGACATACATAAAAAGTATTTTACATACAGCTTGTGATTAACATGCTGAATCCTCAAAACAGAAGATGAAATGAGGGACTGCAAGGACCATGTGAGCCATACGGACTTTTTTGAATTGTGATCGATAAAAAACTATTCGAGAGAAGACCAAGATTATTGATATAAAATTGGAAATTAGCATAATTGGTCCCATTTAAATGCCTCGTTGTTCTTGTTGATGTTTTATTAGGATGCATCTGAAGTTGAAAGAAGAACTTTCTGGCACCAACACTGTCACAACATCAACTTCAAAGATTTAAGTAGGCTATGATTTATTACACTAGATATGAAATAACTACATTAGAGTTTGGTCCATTGAGTAGTTTGCTAATGTTAAAACACATTTACTGGTTAGACGAAATAAACAAAAAGGTAAGTGCAGATTTTAAATGAGAAAAAATACACAATAGTTTAGGAGTCTGCAGGCAGCTTCACCTCTTTAGAAAATGTTTATGTGCTTGCTACATCCAGGTTACATATGGATAACACAGCACATTTGATAATCTGATTTGATAGTTCAACAATTATTTAATTTATTCCCCAACTTTTCTACAGCCAAGAATGGGCTACAAAAAAGTCACCAGCTGCATATTTGAAAGTAAAAATGTCACCTTACACACTGTTTGTAATCATCCACATCATAATGACAGGCATATCAAACAGTCTTTTTTCTCAAGTTACTGACCACTCACCACTGGGTGGAAAGCAAAGCAAATTTCTGCAAGTCCTTAATTAATAGTTGAGACTAAAAACTGTTCCACATGAAAAGATAATTTGGTCGAAATGAATTTGTCACAGAGTGTTTAGTTCTCTGTGCGTGTCCAGATAAAGGGGAAAAAAAGGGGGGAGGGGGAAGTAACTGTCGGGACACAACAACGTTCAGTTTCACGCCAATTCTACCTGTGACTAATAGGATCAGAGGAAGGAAAATAAATCTGACCATTAGGTGTTTTGTTGGTAATTTAGGGACACTGAAGGTTTCTATCAAGTTCAGAAAGTGTCCACTGAAAACATCTGTATTTTGCTGGAACAATTAAAGTATTTTAATCGCTGTTCAAAAGCACATTTCTTTGAATTATCTTTTATCCTAGCTTACACACACACACACACACACACACACACACACACACACAAATATATCATCTCTACCATACACTGCAGATGCCCTCCAGACACAGGTTTCATTTGAGCACATTCATTACCTTTTAATTGCCTCTAAATTGCAATGTGACCCATCACATCAATAACACTATCTTTGTAACGGGAGAAATGAACCTCAACAGAGTTTGGTGCATATGCATGTGCATCCATGTCCGTGTGTGTGAATGCTTACAAATAATTGTGCATATATATGATGCTGGGGCTGCCAACAGGAGCTGGTACTGTGTGTCCTCAGCGAGAGCGTGTTGTAAAAGCAGTAGACATCACCACAATGAAGGTGAATCAAAATGTGTTTCAATTTAATCTCTTTTGATTACACACTGTTGTGCGCGGCCTGCAGCTTTGCCAGCAGTGCTGATCTTGGACATTTCCCCTGACCTTCAATCTGCGCCGAGACGGCTTCCTGCTGGCTGAAACTTTTATAATAAAGGATTTGATTAAAACAGCATAACCAATCACCAGGGACCTACAAACACTATAATTTTCTATTTGGCATATCATTGCCAGAATGCCAGAAAATACAACACGCCGAAAAGAACAAACTTCTGCAGAGTTTGTCACAGAGTAGTGCAGCGCTGCTCAAACAGCAATAAACAAACAGCTCTCACTGGGTGGTGGAAGGAGCTGTGCTGCACGATGTTACCTCCATCAAGCACAACTCGTAACTCACTCGCACATAAAAGTTCACCTCTGTTTGAACTTTGCTACAAAACGCCTTCAATTCAAACTTCAAATTCAAACTTGCTGATGATGAAAATGAAATTGTGGGCTACTCATAACACAATTATTACATTCATCCCTGCCTCTGAATGTGTTTTTGGGTTTGCACATGGCTGCTTGTGTGCCCATTAAAAACACTGATGCCCTGCTAGTGAAAGAAGCACTTCTCACACTGCTAATAAGCTGTGATTGTGAGAACTGGCACTGCCACTACAGGTCTACTTGACATTTGGATGTCACAGTAGGAGCGGGGGTATAAAAGATTAGATTCATGAATGGTGAAATCATAACTGATAATGTGCATGCAGGCTCACTATCATACTGTCATGTCATGTTACAGGGACATTTGGATGATTAATGTTATTAGTAACACCAAAACCTTTACTTCTATGATAAATGATGATAAAGTTACAGCTGTAACAAGTATTAAAACTACTAGTCCTGCTGATTGTACAACCACAAACACATGTGCTACTTATTTTATCTGTTCTAGAGTCGGATAGTATTTTTATATTGTCATACTGTCATTAGCAGAGATGTTTCCTCTGGGTTAATGGGGGTGGCAGGAACTAACGTACACTGTACTCACTCATTTAAAAAGCCAAAGTAGTCATTTTCCCTGCATAGCTGCTGTCATTAGTCTGTGTTTGAGGTCATACTTTCAGCAAAATGTGTAAATGTGAACAACTGCATTGTAAATCCACCTGCCTTAACATTACCTGCCTGTTTGATCGCAAAATGTCCAAGCAGGCGTGGAGGCTGCGTCCCTTCCTTCATCTGTTGGAGCGTTTCTTCTGTTCTCACTAATTCAAACAGACAAACAGGCAGTGAAAAATAAATTCAATAATAATAAACTACTTTAATAATTGTGAGCATTGCTGTACATTGACAAGTGGATTTCAAGCTCCAGAGATGTGAGCCAATCCACTCACACTGAATCACACAGCAGCAGCAGCAGCAGCAGCAGACCTCCTCCTACAGGTGTGACAGCAGCACAGTGCAGAGCAGCTGGACACTACGTTCATGCTGAATGAGCAGAGCAAACCTGAACACACTGTCACATTCTTCAGTGCACTCCACATGCAAGAAAGCAGCTTTAACCCTTAAATGGGCAAGCACAAATCATTTTTTTAAAAGTATTAATTGCTATTAATTGGTATTTTCTAATGTATATGGGCTTTTATGGAGCCAGAATGAACCATGACTGATGTTCTCCTTTTTTTAATAGTTCATGTGCCAACTTTTAAAATATTTGATATAAACTTTGTTTGAATAAATAAAACCATGTTTTAAAGTCAATAATTTCTAAAACAGAAATATAATAAATTGCATCAACAACAAAGCCAAAGTTTTTGTTCATGTAAGCTACTATTTTGGATCTGAGAGCTCGACCCATCTCCTGTCCATTCATCCATCCATCTTCTTCTGTTTATCCAGGGTCAGGTCACGGGGGCAGCAGCCTAAGCAGGGAAGCCCAGACTTCCCTCTCCCCGGCCACTTCATCCAGGTCTTCCTAGCGGATCCTCTCTTTTCCTGTGGGACATGCCATGAACATTTCACCAGGTAGGTGTCCAGGAGGCATCCTATTCAGGTCGCTGCACCGATCCGCATGTCAATCTGACCCTCCATCCTTCCCTCACTCATGAACAAGACCCCGAGGTACTCCACCCTTTTCCAACTGAACAGAACCCGTATGATGAATTACATACATATCTTCAAATTTCCCTCGGACGCGAGTCACCAGGGCGAGCGCCTGGTGGCCCGAAGAGGCAACGTGAGACCTCCTTCCCATGAGCTCACCATCCACGGGAAGGGCCAGAGGGGTTGGGTGCTATGTGAGTTGGGTGGCGGCTGAAGGCAGGGACCCTGGTGGTCTGATCCTCAGCTGTACAAGCTAGCTCCCACCTACCATCTCCTGTGTTGATCATAACATGAAGTTCATCTGTGTAAAGCACCTCTCACCACAACCTGTATCCTCTGATAAATTGTCATATAAAAAACAACAAATATCATCAGATGGTGCTGTATCTGGTATCACTGCAGTACCACTTGTCCTACTGCAAATATTAAGTTAACTTTTGCCACATTGTTGCTGCTGTTCCCACAGTTACAACATCTAATAGCACAACTAATTCTAATACTATATAGAAATGTGTAATTGAAAGTTACACAAGCTGATGAAAATCAGTCTTCACTGGGTTTCAGGGGTTATAACTGGCAACACTTTCAGTACACGACTGTGAATTTAACAGTTTCAAACAATAAGCTGGAGTTGTTCGGTGGTGGAGGATTGTAGGAAATCCTCCGTTGTTTTCATCCAAACACCAAGAGATTCTGTCCTGATCAATTTGATCACAACTGCACTGTAAGCAGCTCAGACAGGATAACTGGGTTGTACAGAAATAAACCTACATACTGGATTTGAAGTCTCATGAAGCAAATTTGCATATTTCTGGCTGTAAGTGGTGGCAAGGAGTAGAAGTTGTTTTATATTTATTTAGTTTTTCATTTAAATGTGTCCATCGTGCTGGAAGTTTTCATTATTAACTGCAAGGACACACTCAGATTTACCATCCTTGTTGATCTGTGACTTCAGAGGCACCTTGCATTTCACTCTTAACTCGTGATTCATCAGTTCGTGTGGGAGGAAAAGTGTTCATACCCAACAGCAGAGTGTAATCTGGGAAGCCACAGTCAATTTTTTAGTCTTTCAATTAACAGGGATGTGACAATTTTCTCTATGGCAATGTATATCTCAAAAGTTATCTTTCAGTCTCATGCACTGCAGCAACAACATGTAGCTATGACCTGTTGCCAAAACACGCAACAAAACTACTGCGAGTACTTAATTTTTCATGGAAATTGCCAGAGTGACCTCAAACATTTGGCTGAAAAAATGTAGAAAAAATAGGACCAGGATATTCTCTTTACTGACAGCGCACTAAAATTTCATGATACAAAAAAAATCTCCCAGCATCGTCCACTAAAATGTAACCTCTGCTGTTACAGCCAAACATGCCACTGCCTTTAAAGTCCCTCCAGCTTTCCCTCCAATCAACGTCCTGTAGGTATCCTGCGCCACACATTCACTCTCAACTCTGGCCCTGTTATTCATTACAGTGCTGCAGAGCTGTGCTGTGAGATGCATACATGCAATACCATTACCTTTGGGTATTGCTCGCCACAGAATTAATTAAAGTCTAATACAGCCTTGTCTGGAGAATGTGGTGGTCTGAGGGGGCTGTTAAAAGCAAATCAAGACTGGAGTGCTTTCCTGGATCTGAGAAAATGACTCTTAACTGTAAGGTGCAATTAAGTGGGAGAGCAGTGTTACCTGCTATTGAGGCTCTGCAGGGAAATCTTTAGTTAGGCTATACTTTTCTTTTCACTCTGTCTCTCAGCACTTCAGAGGTTGACACAGTGGGGACAGGTCAGATTTGACTGCTTCTGCGTAAAGATGCTGAGCCTATGAAAACAACAGTAGATCTAACATAAGAGTGATAAAACATAAACATTTCTAAACATTTTTCTAAAATGTTGTTGTGATGATAAATTTCCTGCAGTGAAACTTTCAACTTCCCAGAGATCACCAGTCAGTCACTGTGTCTGTTTTCTTGTCATGGTGGACACTTACTGCTGAGTACTTTTCTGCAGGCCTGGCTCACAACCAGGGCTGCAAAGGGGAGGAACATTTCCGGTAAATGTCCGAAAACTTTCCAGAACCTTTCCATGGCAAGTTAAGCTGGGGAATTTTGGAAATATTCCAAATTGGAAACTTTCTATGGAAATTATTGGATATGTATGGGATTTAACTGGAAATTGGGGGTAATTTAAGCAAACTGTATAATATACAAATAAAAAAAGCTTGTAAAAACAATGGCATTCATGCAATGGCATGAACATAAATATTTTTGGCTAAACAAGTGGGATTGTCGTCAAAATATTTTACAGTTGATGTTTAAATTCTTGTCTGGTTACAGAAAACCATCTTGCAGGAGTCAGAAGAAACAGCATCACATTTGAGGGAGCTATAATAAACTAAAGCCTCTTAAATGGTCAATGAAATGAAAACTAGCTTACATTTAGCACCTAACTTACCAGCTAGCTAGCTCCTATGCGAATACATTTTTATTTAATTTTTGCAAGTTAAACAGTAATACCATTATAGATCAAATATATTTACCCCATAATATTATAAAAAAAAACTTACTTGACTTTATATAATCCACAGATTCAACTGTGTGGCTTCGGCCTCTGCTTTGGGCTCTAAAGTGTGGCCTCAAGGGTTTAAACAATCATCTGTGCATGTGAAGGAGGAGTGCACAGTGCATGCAGGGGGCGTGGCCTCAAATGATTGAGTGAACTTGTATTAAATGTGGTTGTTTTAGCCAAGATT